>JAGDQP010068276.1:0-11040 GCA_022664845.1 Lepisma saccharinum
GTAGCATACCTAGCCGGCAACTGGGAGATCCGGGTTCGAGTCCCAGTCGCGGCGGCTGTCAATTTTTCTGTGATAATTTCAACATTTACCATCACAAGGTTTATTATGAAAAAGGTAATAACATTTAAAATTTTGTTTGTGGGGATTTCTTTTTCTAACAATATGGTGGATATCAGGAGTGAAAACACGTTGTCACGGATTGTCATTGTTTCCAACTTGGAATAACGTTTAAAATTTCATAATGACACTACGTTGTGTTATTAGGTATTTGATACGTAAAGCACATGCCGCAGTGTTGCAAACTATGGATAATACACCAGATAAAATACCGTATCGTAGAAAAATATGTAATTTTTATAAGATCGTGAGAAACTTTCATTTCCGGACATGTTTGTGTGCCTTGTAATGCAGTGAAGTGTCCGTCGAAGGTACTAATCAAGCATTCCTATCCATATTTCCGGAAACGAAAGGTTTCCGCCATCTAATGAAAACTAGAAACTATGTATTTTCCTAGGCTATCTCACCTCGTGTCTTATCCATGGTTTGCAACACTGCGGTAAGTGCTTTACGTATGTTGTACTGGATGCCAAATGTCCAATTACACCATTTGAAAATTGTAAACGTTATTGTAGGTTGGCAACACTGACAACACGGTGACACTGTGTTTTCACTGCTGATATCCACAATGTAGTTAGAAGCAAATTCCTGGAAACGAAATTTTCATTCAATGTATCGTTTCTGATTTATTGATTTTATTTACTTCCCTTTGTTGGTAGATGTGGTACCGAGACAGAGTCTGGTCTCGATCTCGTCTCTGTCTCTTCTCGAATTCGAGACCAAGACCTAGACTGAGGGTAAGGTGTAAGAATCGAGACTAGACCGAGACGCCATGCATCGATTCTTTCTCGGTAAGAGCCCAAGACCGAGACTTATTCCTCCAGACTCGAGACCAAGACCGTGATTTATTCCTCAAGACTAGACCGAGACTTGCCTGTCGAGGCCAGTGTTGCCAACAATAATGACTAGAAAATAGCTAAACAACAACCTAAAAGTAGCTAAATGGCTATGTCCACTACATTAAATTGAGAATCTTGGGCAGCTAAAAGCTATTCAAAATCGCTAGGCTTAGCGACAAAGTCACTAAATTTGGCAACACTTCTCGAGACTCTCGTCTTGATGGAGACTAACAGATTTATTTTCATGAATGTCGATAATATTAAGTTAATGCTTTTGTTTATGACGTTTTATACCAGGAGTCTTGTGCCAATTAGTTTCCTTCTGATAAATTTTATTTAACATGTTATATTGTAGTTTACTTACAAATATGACGATACGGAGTCATATAAGTAGTAAGGTTACCAATGCCAAACTATTTCGTGTTGTCTTTCAACAATAATATAAATAAATAATTTAGAGATTGATTCGAGGACGGATAAATACAGACATTTATTTTCTTCTGCGAATTTTCATCCCCATGCTTTCTCTCTGTTGATAGTCTTTTACTTCTGTGGACACTCTCCCATTTATGTCAGCCTCTACTAGACTGATCCCGTATAAACTGTAAAGCGTACGTCACAAAGTCAAACTGTCTAAATTCAGATATAAGTCTTTTCTTATACCATTTAATTTGTTTAAAAAAATAAAAAAAGTCGAAAGATTTTTGAATACTAATTGGTATCTTAGATTGAATTGAGTTGAGTTTTATTTATGTGCTTTAGGCATCTAAGGCTCAGGCCGGTATAGAGGAGGGGGAAAGGATTCGGGAAGTTGTCGGACAGGGTCTATATTGATGTGACTGAGGAAAAAGCCTTGGAAAATCTCAGTCAGGATGGTCGGCCGCTGGAATCGAACTCACGACCTCTCGAATGCTACGCCAACGCTCTACCACTAAGCTACGGCGGCTCGGTTGGTACCTCACAAGATATGCAGACAGTCTAATGTTCTTTCTTTATTGTTACAAATATTTTTCTCTGTATAAGGAAATAAGTAAATCGGAGTTCATTTGCGGGACTGTGCACATACGGTGGCCATTTTTGTCCAGCTTATGGGCCGGACAGTCTTGCTTTAGATGGCCATGTCCTGTGTCCGGCTTAACAATCGAGCCGGGCGTTGATTTGTCCTATTTTCAGTTTTCTCGTTTAAAAACGTTTAACATCCCATCATCGTTAAGGTTTTCAATTTAAGACATTTTCAGAGTGTAAATTTTTAGTAAATTTTACTAAATTCCAGATTTACATGCTAGATTCCTTATTATAACAAAATTTCCTACCCTGCCCGTGTCAGTCTGCTACATTTGTTGTCAGAAAAGCATGAGACCGCTCCGTTCGTATCTTTGCATTTTATACATATTTGTTACCTCAACCTGTTTATCGTATAGCAATCACAGCGCAAGGTATAGTTAATTGTAGAAGAAATATGATCTCACCTATTCTTGCATTTCAATTTTATTTAGCTTGTTTAAGTATCCGGCTTTTTAACCACCCTGTAATGACCACCCCAGTGCACATGTTCTACCTCCAGGCTTCAGGAACGAGCGTCGTGTTTGAACCATCTGTGTAGGCTCGAACTCGTCTCACCGAGACCTTTTTCTTTAACGATATCTCAACAGCAACTACCTCTTAGTCTTAGTAGCTCCTGAGTTGAAACTTACTAGGGGAAAACGGATATCCCCATATCTCGGGATCCACTCATTAATCTAATGGTCTATAACTGGTTTGAACACGTCTCGCGGTACCTTCTAACGACACCTCAACCACCCTGGATGATCTATACGGGTTTGAACTCGTCTCGTCGATAGCTTCCCAACAACAGCTCAAGCACCTTCGAAGTCCTGTAGTAGTTCTTAGTTGAAAGTTATTAGGTAGAAGTGATTCCCCGACTCCTCTTTGTCCGGACTTACTGATCCTATCTGATGGATGATCTATAAGGGCTTGAACTCGTCTCGGCAATATCCTTCCAACGACACCTCGACTACCTTCGTAGCGCTGGTAGTTCCTGCATTGAAAGTTGTCTACAGACAGACATAGCGATTTTAAAGTCTATCATCTTTCGAGACTCTCAAGACGAGACCGAAACTGACGTGTCGAGATTGAAACAGACGAGACAGCTTTACGACCGAGACCAAGACGGGAATTTTAAGGAGGAGACGAGATCAAGACCAAGACTGTCCTCAAGAATTCAAGACGAGAACGAGACTCATGTCAGTCTTGTCTCGATACCAACCCTAATTATATGTCGACTTTGGGCTCCCAAATTGGAAACGCTGTATCTCTAAACCGAAGCGTAATTTCCCCCATGTTTATAGGAACATTTTTTTTGTTTCGCTGTCAGCAATCACATCCCGAAAGTAATGTATTAGTTTTGGAACACCTGTACATTAAACGAAAAGCAGAGTGAGTTCCATTATGAATTTATTGTTCCACCAACAGACACCTGAGTAGATGTAATAGGTTACTTGACAAGGCCGTTACATTATTGTGTGTGTGTATTTTTAAATTGAAGTTAAACTAATCTTCTAACTTCCGCTGTTACAATGTGGTTTGGTTTATCTCATGTAGGGACATACGAATCTTTGTTTCGTGTATGCAGAGGGTGAATAAAACAGAATGCCTGGTTAAAAACGTTGACAAATATTATATTACAATAAAGTACAGCAATGTATAAAGAATTTGACACATCACAAGATGGCTATTCTCCCTATAAGGACATCGATGTACTCAACATTTGATTTATATGTTGCTATGCGCACATCACTTTTCAAAACTGTAAGTAGCCAGTGTTTTGATAACGTGAACGGAGGGGGGGGGGATCTTATGCATTCGTCAGGGTAGCAAATCTTGTGAGCTGTCAGCTTAATACAAAATCAGGAATTTCAGGCAGGCTTGAGAAATTCACATAATCAATGCAAATCAGATTTTGAAAATCAAGTTACGCATATGGTCCTCGGAGCATTCGTGCATTCGAGCCTCGAAGCCCCATGACTTATCTCGATGGTTGCTGGTACACGTTCTCAGGGTTTCCCTGTGTTCTGACGATCAGAAGACAGTTGATTTAGCAATCGGAAGGTCCTGGAAACGATTTCAGGAGCCGTCCATTCTGACTGAATTTTTCTAGTTTCTTTTCTGTTACACAAGGCAAATGTCGGAATGATACGTTCAAACGAAGCCCTGGTCAACTTTCTTCCAACGTACCCCCCCTGTACCCTGTCGCGACCTGAGCCAAAATCGAATTAAGACCGTAAATAAATTCAAGACAGCTCAATGAGCGACTTGCCGCTACTACCTTCGTTTACAGTCTCGTCCAATACGCTCTTCAGGACATTGTCATCTGATTTAACGAGTAAACCGTTTCCAATCTAGAACAACTGCACCAGAGCTGAAACGGGTCACCAAGTAAATTTTGGGACATGGCCTGTGTCGGTGACACTATTTCGGCTCGGAGGGCAAAGCATAATTTGGAATTATTTCCTTATTATACGTCGTTGCGTTTGAATAGTGTTACTTTCAGGGGTGGCCAGGAACGAAGGTTTTTCCTCCATCACCCCACTCCCCAGCATAATGTCTCCAAGTTTCAGAGTTCGAATCCCGGCTAAGGCGTGGATGTTTGTGGATACAGGTAATGGACTTGAGACTAGCTGAAGTCTTTAGGTACTAAAATGGCCCCAAAATACAAAGTTTACAAAAAAAGAAAAAGTTTTACGAATGACGAGGGCAGAAATTGTGCGTGAGCTTGAGGCGTCTAAAGGCCATGTATAAAAAGAAAAGCCAACCTGTGCGGTTCGCACGCGCCGTGAACGGCGCATGGGGGATGTGGAGGTAGCGCTTCACATATTCTCGTCCTACGGCACGAACTGAGGCAGGGTGGGAAGCCTCCACGCTCCCAAGATGCCCAGGAATACGAAGAACACTCTGGTACTCAATTTGATAGACTGAGTGCAACTCAGAGCACCAGCCAAGGGGAACACTACAAGAAAAGTCTTTAGTACCTCGGTCGGGATTTGAACCCGTCTGAGCCACGCCGACTCCTGCCTAAAGGCCATGGATAAATTGAAATTCAAAATTGAAACAAGGGCAAAATTAAGAGTAAAAAACTTTTGGGGCCACCCTCTTTTTCCATAAGCTTATTTTCCTTGTTTCTTGTTTCGGTGATTCAACGTTAGAAACGCTGTAGCGTGGAACAGCTATGCGTAGAAGCTTGACTCAGTGTAAGGGTAAAGTGAGCCATTATCAAATCCCACTCACTCATAGATATGTAAGTACTGTTTTTTGTCCAAGTGACATGATGTAACAGCCATCTCTATAAACATCGCAGTTTAGCACACGTACCCGCAATAAACAGTTACAATAACATAAAATTATATTTAAAAAAAGAAAAAAGAAAAGAAGGTTGTCTCTTTAACAATGCTAAAATAAGCTGGTTGACAAGAAAACAATAGACAATCACGGTCCGTCGTTGTTCACGATGACTCAAGTGAATGGGAAACGACGCGGCCCATAATTTATTCTCCCACGTCAACACAATGTTGAATACAAAGTAGTTGGATCGTTTAAAAAGAATATTTCTATTTTCGGAATTTAAACAATTATTAGAAAGCATTCTTTTGGCTTTTTCGTTAGTCGTTAACGGCCCCTGTCAAGGTGGTCTTGGTCATATTTTATACTCACGAGAAACTGTTCCTTTAAATTCTTCGATGCTTCCTGTTTACGGAATGGTTGGTAGCTTGTTTCCTTTTAAAGATAAGAAATTGACTATCGAAACAATCGCCCCAAGTTCTTGCTATCATCATATTTCAATGTGTAAGTGAATGTATACACTGTGTCCACATTGTAAAAGACACCTTTCTAATACTTTTTTGCGTTCCATTTGGACGTCACAGCTGTCCTAAGTCCCTTTAAAAAAATCCTGAAGGATACTCAGGCAGATCGAATAGCGTTCGTCTTGTAGTTCACGCAGCCAAACATTATGGGTACAATGGCTTAATATTTCTCGTATCTACCCATTTTTGTTCTAATGAAATCATAGGGCTGTGTTGTATTTGAAATAGAGCGCTGTATTCGGACCCGATCTTGGCCTAACCCAATTCTACATCCACACTTCGCGGTTCGATCCGAACCAGACGAAAAACAAGCCTCCCTAGCCTGATGCCAAAGAAATGTGGGTGGCGAACCATCCACTTTTCCGTACCGTCTGGTTTGATTTTTGGTCGGATTCGGATCGAGCCAAAAACTGTAGATGTAGAATCAAACCCTAATGCAGGTTCTGATTTACAATATGTCTGTTCTTAATTTATCTAGGGAAATAATCTAATTAGCTCGCTAATACTATTTCTTTAGGAATCAACAGGTTCATCGCCGTAGTAGCAGTGCCGTAGTAGCAAGATTAAGCCATTTTTCGTCACGAACACTAATCTATTGTATGTCACTAGTATTATCCTACCAGTGACGTGAGAGTCTTTCGACCGGTCTCGTTCTGTCCGGCTTCCTACGCATGATGGGTAACTTCCACCATCACTTTGTGGCTCCGACAGCTGACACTTTGGAACTATGGAATCATGTTGTTTTCATCATACACGGATCTTTCCTTTCCGATTTCCTTTTTTTAAGGCATCAAAGTACGTGACCCTAAACGCAAAAAAAATAAATAATGTAATTCCGGAATCTCGTAATGTAGGTATTCCGCCAGTCAAAATCTCATAATGTAAGAATTCTGCAAGTTGTAATCTCGTAATGTAGTAATTCTGCAAGTTGTAATCTCGTAATGTAGTAATTCTGCAAGTCGGAATCTCGTAATGTAGTAATTCTGCAAGTCGGAATCTCGTAATGTAGGAATTCTGCAAGTCGGAATCTCGTAATGTAGGAATTTCGAAATGTACTGCGAATTTCTGAATACACTTACTACAAAAGTTGCTGTGAGGCTGTTGCTAGATTCACCTAGATAACCGTTTTCCTTTGTCACTCTCTTTACAGAGGTATTTCCGTTAGCCATGAACGGCATTGTGACAGCTTGTTAGTGTAACACAGCTGATAGTGACACTTAGAAGGACGGTGTAGTTAAACAGGTACAAACGGAACCATGAGATCGTGTTTCATTCTTTGAACAGACAAGACAGAAGCCAAATCATTTTTTTAAATTCATCATTGATATTCAGTTTGCGTTCATCCAATTACCGAAGCATTGATTAGAATGGGTGGTTTTTTTTTCTGAATTCTCAGGAGCTGCTTGTTTTTCTTCTCTCTCTCTCTAATACGTCGTTTTGTGTGATTGGAGTTTGGATTGATGCGTTGATTGTTTCATCTCCTCTCTTTCCTCATGGCAGCTTGAAAACGTTAGGCGGGGATCCAAAAGTAGCTGTGTGATTGATGATAAACACACACATTGAAATTTTGATACGCGGATGGAGACGATCTAATTAAGTGTGTTAGTGATGTGAATGCATTGACGCGTGAAATTAAGTTGTGGATGAAATAATGTGGTTCTGAATTGAAAGTATTCGCCTGACCCACAGGAACGCTGCACATGATTTTCGCACACATGTTGAGTAAGCCTTTGCTCTCTTTACCATAATTTTCAGTGAACTTCCCCGTAATAAGTTTGTTTTTCTACCAATGTGTAAGGCCGCAGTGGCTCAGTGGTAGAGCGGCCACCTCTAGTATACTTGGAGCCATTGGTTCGATCTCTGCTCATGCCATATGGGCATTGTGGTGGACAAACGTCGTGTGTGCGGATTTTCTCGGGGTTCTCCCGTTTCCTCACACTTTCTTCTTTCTAACAATTTACCCATCTCAAGACCTTAAAAATCAAATTCAAATTCTACCGAATGTGTGACTTAGCGCAGGTATCTTCTCTCTAACACCACACGATTGTCTCAGAAACGTTTCATATAGTTAACTGCAATATTGATAACATCACATCAACATTTCAGTTTTTTCTGCAATTCTTCAGATGTTTCAGGGACGGCAAAATGTCTACCTTTGTCCCAATTACATTCTGATATTACACAGTAAAAAATAGCTGTGTTAATTCAACACATTGCGGTGTCCCAGCGTGACTATCACTTTTGTGTGTTAAATCAATACAACACACGGTGTTGATTTCGGTATTGGGAGAGAAAAAGTTACGGCTGCGGCTAGATTTGAACATAAGTTGCTCAGTTAGAAGTCGAGCGTCTTACCGACTTCGCTAAGACGTCAGACGGAAAGAGCACTAGATTGAAACAATATAAGGGTAAAAAAAAATGTTGCTGAACCCCAAACACACACAAAGTTACTCTCACGACTTATGCCATGATTTAATCACTTTTCCATTGGTCAATTAGGGATCACAATCCCCATTTATTGAGAATATGTTCCATTTCTATGAAAGCAAGCGCAGGATTTGACATGTTGTTACGATAAGAAAGCAGTAATGCTGCTCAAGTGTTTGGCTGTCGCCATCTTGCTTGCGTTCATAGAAATATAACATTTTCAATGAATGGGAATTCTGGTTCTCAATTGACAAATAGGAAGTGATTAAACCATGGGATAAGTCGTGCAAGTAACTTAGTTTGTTTTGGGGGTTCAGCAACATATATTTGATCCCATACACTGTTTAAATCTATAGCGTACTCGTTTAATTCAAATGTTGTTCACTAAATATCGTGTGTATCTAGTTCCTTTTCTGTCTGACGAATTAGCCAAGTCGGTAAGACGCTCGGCTTCTAATTGAGCAACCCATGCTCAAATCTCACTGCAGCCGTAACTTTTTTCACAGTACCGAAATCAACACCGTGTGTTGTGTTGATTTAACACACACAGGTGGTAGTCACGCTGGGACACCGCATTGTGTTGAATTAACACAGCTGTTTTTTTGCCGTGTATGGTAACATTGCGGTGATGTTACGGTGGCAGTGTTAAGTATGTGTGACAAAATCAACCACTACTGACCAAAAGTAGATACACTAGCACATCAATAGCTGTTGGACTTTACCCATTGTCTTCATTTCGTTAGAGCTGTATCCCGACAATGGATTCGAGATCTTTACTAATTCACTTTGTATGTCAAGAACATATTATAAAACATAACAGTTACACTTGTGCTACAAAACACGTGTTTAAGAAAGTGTTCTATCACGACTAGGATTCGAACCACGGACCTTTCGCGTGGTAAGCTAACGCTTTTCAATTACACCACGATGACTCTGCGAAAGAATGGTCACAATTTTTCTACTACTCTCCGCATGTGAGACTTCACTTATTAAATAGCACTTACGCCCTTCCTATCGTATAGCACCTGTAGAAAAAGAATTTCTGGGGTTTTTACTAGATTAGTATAAAACATTTTGTTATGATTTGAATTGTTGACATCAGTGGTTGCGTGTAAGCTACGACTATTCATTAAATAAGACCATCTTTGCAATTCGTGGCACAGGCGCAAGGGTTGATGAGAACGTTCAGAAGCAATCTTTCCAATACCCTTTTGAATCCTTGAAAATGTTGTCAACCTTACATTTACGTTACCAGGAGATCTGCCCTGAAACCGGATTTCGTGAAACAAATGGAACATTGCAACGTTTCTGAAACGTATCTGTAATTTCATCTGCTGTTCGAATCCCGTAGTCGATTTTCGTGAATAACGTTCCCTGGTTTCTATTCAGTTACACTCAGGGGCGTTCCGAAGGCTTATAAGGTGTGGGGGGTTAATGTGCCGAATGGATAAGTATGATGTACCGAGTAACGAGATGCAATATCAGATAATTTATCTTGTAATAGGAAGAGCCCAGGTTCGAATCCCTGCTCAAGCTTTCTGAAGTATTCTCCGCTTGCTTGATATTACATCAATAAACTTGTATTTTATTCCTTCAATAATACACAAGTCTAAATTGGAGAATGTTTTCAAATTATTATTATTATTATTATTATATAGATTTATGTACATATATCACACACTTTTCATAACACCAATGTAATATTTTTTCACTTTTAAATATACTTTACACAATAATTCTTAACAGAATAAATAATCTAGTTATATTTGGAAAAATGCTACTGAAAAAGAAAATATTACATTAAGAAAAAAAAGGGAGTACATTAATACACAGATACCTTTACAAAAACTAATGCATTAACGTAAGGAAATTCACATTTGAAGGGTTTAATGTGAGAGAGTATATTGCAAATTTGAAGTTCGGGACAAACTAAGCTTTACGTCGTTATTTTTTTGCGAATTGCAATTATTTTCTAGACGTTGCTAATGTGAAAATATGAAAATACATACATCAAGATTCAGTGAAAATTCAAGAATGGCGACTCTATTATCAATGTACTTACTATAAACCATTGATTGTAAAATATTATCTTCTTACAGAGTATTCACTTATTGCCAACGTATGAAACTTTTACAAAAATGAAGATCCTATGTCTCTTAGATTTGAACAGCGAGAGTCAAAATAAAAGCGTTGCTTAGTTTTCTCTATTAAGGTTACAATAGAAATACGAGAATAACAAGGTATCTTTTATGTGTAAAATTGTGTTTACTTTAACTCATATGTTCTGTAAGTTGGTAATAACATTAACATACTTCTGATCACAAGAATAAATATATTTTTCAAGCGAAAGTAGCTACACATTCATTCAGATTCTTGACCCAAAGATAATTTTCCGTGCCGTACGAAATTTTATATCTTACACTCTACAAAGAAATATGGTTTGTATTGAATTCTCAACAAATTCATGTAAGTCAACAAAATATTGGATACGGCGTTGTTTCAGGAGTGCTCATCTGTGAACAATCTGACTTATATCAATACTATCTACAATGTCATTCTCGGTACACAGTATCATAAGGGAATCTAGTCTTTGTCCGTCATTGTTGTGCGTATGTAATTTTTAACTTGCTTTAATTTGCTGGACGCTCTTTCATTAGATGCAACTGACACTGGGGCTGTAAGAGCAAGGCGACAAATGCTGTTTACCAGTGGTTTTTAGTACATTTTTCACAGTTTGAGCTTTACTCATTACACCTGATAACGATACTTCACTCACGCACTGATCACTGAGTAGTTCC
>JAGDQP010068279.1:0-11040 GCA_022664845.1 Lepisma saccharinum
CACGTCGGATCCAAGCTGTTTTGGACGCAAAAGGAGGCCCCGCACCATACTAGGTATGATTTTCACACTTTTTCAAACGTTTTAGATTTTTTGTCCAACCCCTATCCCATATATATATATATATAAATTATTTCAACAATAATAATAATTTGTCTTCCTGCCAATTTCTAAGTACGGATGCAATAGTTTACTTACGAAGAAGTGCTTCAGTGAAAAATAAAATACATAAAGGTATGATATAATAAGATTATAAAAATGACAATGAAGAAAGAATGTTTAACTTGATTTAAAGCTCTTAAAACGTGTAATTTAAGACAACTATATACTACATACGAGATTTTCATACAACATACGCTGAATTAGCAAAACTCATGGGCTAACAGGCCACTGATTCGCGGGTGGACAACACTTGTGTTCCACACTCCTGACAGGGCTCGGCGAATCTCCAGCTGCGTGTGGGACCTTATAGGAAGTGACTGTGTGAGCCATTCATTCATGAAACGCAAGGTCGTTTTGAGTTGACGCCATTCAAACGTGACGTGGTGGTGGGTGCCAGTCGCATGGAAAATTCGATTTCGGCGGTGGTGCAAGAATTCGGCTTCACACGATCGAACCTGTTTAGGGTGTACCGAGAATGGTTGGATGAATGCGACACATTCCACAAAAATCTCCATACCGGGCATCCAGCCTCCCTCAATGACCGAGACCTGCGACACCTGGGGTGCATTGTCAACAAGGACAGGAGGTCAGAGCGAGAAACTACGGCCCAAATCAATACACGCCACCCTAAAAACATCTCTCAGTGGACAATCTGTCGAAACATGGGAGAGCCTTCGCCTTACACGGGTACCACTGCTAATCGCGCGTCATCTGACATACCGTCTTGCATATGTCACCAATCACCTAGGATGGACATTGAAACAGTGGCGTAACGTCAGCGGGGCCGACGAATAACGGTATCAACTGTACCTTCCGATGGAAGGCACCGTGTGCGCTGCATATCCGGGAAGCAATGGGTTCCGCATGCAAAGAGGACATGATCCAGGGAGGGGGTGGGGTATCAATCATGGTATGCAACGCGTTCTGCAATGGAAAGAGTCCTCTGGTTTTCTGGAAGAGACGTTGAATGGTCCGCTGTATCGTCAGTTGCTCGGAGACCATCTTCACCCGATTTTTGTCTTTCAACACCCCGACGAACTTGCGGTATTTCAATATCAAAATGCAACTCCAAATCTCCCAAATGTCGTCTGAGAATCGTTCGAAGAGCATTCAGGGGTCATCCAGCGTATGAACTGGCCACCACAGAGCCCTGATATGAGCCACAACGAGCATATCTGCTATGCCGTTGAACTCTTGTTCCTTGTACTGAATCATTCAACCACGAACAGGCCGCAATTGGTTTCCGCTCTGCAGACTGTGTGGTGTCAACTGCTTCCGAAAGCATATGAGGGATTTGAAGACTCACTTTCACGCCCTAGGGAGTCGTCTGGATATTAGGTGACTAACCCAAGAGTTTTAATCGTAAAGTTAGTAGATGACAAATCCTAAAGTTAGTGAACGAATGTTAAAAAACTACTACGTCGTTGGTCGCTGGTAAGCGATGAATTTTTCTCGTGCCCATCTTTATGAAATAAAGGATTTCTCAGAACCAACACGTCATAGAAGCAGCACATTTATGCCACCTGTGACCAAAATTCTGAAAGGAACGTAGAGGGAAGCACACTCCAGAGCGATGGATTTTAAAACATTAACAGCAAAACGTAAAACGTAGGGAGCGAAGAGCTCACCCGCGACCTACGGCGGGTGAACAAAACATCGTTGAAGAGAAGGCCACTACAAGCAATTAATTTTTACAAAATCGGCTTAATCAGTAAACGATCAGCAAACGAATCTTTAGTACATAATACACGTAGTTATCACACGATATAGAAGAATATATAACTAAACAACATTTATTCAAGCAATACGAATTTCGTAACACCAGCAAATCTGCATAATAAATTATCATTTAAAAATATTATTAACAATCAGCAAATGAAAAGAATTTATTTATTTATTATTTATTTGAAGTTAGCACGGATACAGCAAACATCATTTTACACCGTTCTTGAAACAAAGTGAAATAACAACAAAAATACGAACAACGAAGAATTATACAGGATCATTTTTTTAGTCTCCTTTAGACTCTAACCATCTCGTCCCCTTTAGGCCCGCATATATATATATCGAAAACCTTATTTACAAACACACGTAATTTATGTTGATCTGCTATGATCATACTCCAACTTTTCCAAACGTAAAATATTATATGAGAATAGCCGTTGTGTATATTTTCGATTTCAATTTCCTTATTATCGATCGCAATGTTCGAAGTTTTTGGATTGAAGATAAACATGCTTTGTCCGATATTAGGAAACATTTTATTTCTTCTGTTCCCTCGTTCCTGCTTGTCACATACGCTCCCAATTATTTAAATTTGTTTAATTTTTCCATGTTCTCATCATTAATGGATATGTTTTATTACCTTCATTCCTTATGTTCCGGCTAAATGTAAGGATTTTTGTTTTATCTATGTGTACTTGAAGACCCGTTTCATTAAATGCTACTATTAAAGCGTCGCTGTTCCTTTGTAGTGAATTTATATGATATCTTATTAAATGTGCATCATTCGCGTATATGAACAATTGATTCAAACAATTCAATGTTAAATATTTTCTGTCCTCTTTTACTTTTAAAATCGCATATTCTAAAGCAAAGTTAAATAGTAGTGGTGATAACGTTTTACCTCATTTCTGTCTCTTGCGAATTCCGAAATTATCTGACATATCGTTACCTATCCGTTTCTGCTTATGGTGTCGCTTAGATATATACTGTCTACTTAAACAATTTCTTTTCTGAATTTTATATCATATCAGGATTTTATAACTCTTCGTTTGTGAAAGAATCATAAATAGATAGACTAAAAGAAACGTGTTTCCTAATTCTGAACTGATTAAATTCGAAAGAAAATCAGAGGTGCACATTTTGTGTTTTTGCTCTTACACATTGCACCATTCATGAACTTGGTAGATGAGTTTCCACCCTCAAACACCTGATCGAGCGATGCAAGAATACGTGTTTTCTTAACACAAAATAGTTATGGTCGATTTGAGACACAGAACTATTTTTGAACAACATGATCATGATTTTCTGTATGAGGGGAAATTCTAAAAGTCTGGACCAGGAAAGATACATTCTTCACTACAGTCAAGACGAGATGACCATTACGTAATATGTTTTTCAGCTGATACCTAAAATTTAAATGTTATAACATTTGCTGGTAGAAGAATATGATTGTGTTAATTATCTCTTCAGATTTACAATGTGGAAAATTCTAGGCTACAATATCTACCTCTTTTTCATAGAAAATTCAATCATATAGATCAAAGTAACTAAACCCATTCAAAGTAAGGAACTATTTGTTTATAGTGCAACGATTTGATGAGGAATGAATCAGAATGAATCATAAAATATTCACTATCGGATTTACATTTAAGAAACTCAGAAGGAACACTCGCCAGGCATGTCTCAGTGCCCGAATTTCATTAAAATTCATATGTAAGTACAATACCTAGGTAAACATTCGCAGTCATAACTATGGTTGCTGCCGTCAACAAATAATGACAGGTGAACGCGAGAAAGATGGAGCGTGGTGAGGAAGTAAATCGAATACAGAAAACGCGTGCGCAAAACGCCTTTACTTGTATAAACTCTTACATATAATGAAAACAACTCGCTATTAATGGATAATAGTATGAGTTGATACATGCTGGATGGCATAACGACAATGGCCATCATCTGGAAACGACAATCTTGATCAAGCTTCAAAATTTTCAATTGTAAGAGGGTCATATGATATATCAATCTGTGTTGGCATGTTTCACGAAACCTATTGACGAAGTAATTTTGGTATAACTCTAACCCTGAACGACAAAATGACATGTAAAATTTACCTGTAAAAGATCATTTTCACGTAGCATTACGCATTCTTGAATATTTTACCTCATATCCCATAGCGTATTTGAAATTTAATACTGGACTTCGTGTTCTGGCCATGAGGATTGTATTTTCAAACTTAATTGTACCTTTTATGTAGTTGTTTTTTACGTTCTTTCAATGTTTCAACACTTTTATCCTTATTTGGCTAACAACAGATTTTCCAGGTAAATATGTCATACACGAATAGAGGTTTGCCAAAATTGACTTCTAATATTGGAAATTCCAGCACTGATTGATATATAACATGACCAACTTCCTATCCAAAATTTTAAAGCATAGTCAAGATAGCCTCTTTGAAGATGGCGGGCATTGTCGTCACACCATCCAACATGTTTCACCTTCTTTCTAGTATCCATTAATACGTATTTGCTTTTAATATATGTAATAGTTTATAAAATACTATGTGTTTTCCGTACTCTGTATTCGATGGGCTTGTTATCTACGTTCCATCATTTTCGGGTTACCCTGTCGTTATTTGTTGATGGCAGAACAAATTCTGCTGTGAAGGTTTACTACATACGAATTTTCATCAATATCAGACTCTGACACCTGACGAGTGTTCCCTGTCAGAACGAAAGATTTGCAAGACAAAATGAAGAGAAAGAAGACTTAGTATTCTTGTGTAAACGGAAATTCACGTGACACAATATATTAACATTTGCAACACAAAAAATCTGAATATTTTTGACATATATGTTTCGTACTATAAATGAGATACCCCTTTGGTTTATTTTCCAATGTCACTTCAATATATAGAAAAGGTTTATTTCGCTAATCTAGTTAAGTTTTCAGAAATTTGTGTAAGCCAGCTAAACAAATACTCATGTATTAATTACTAAATGTTATTTTCTCTTGTTGAAATTTGATGCAGAAATAACTTTTTCAGTTATTTTCGATACTCTCTGTATGTTCTAATTTTTCTTTTCCCAAAGTTTTTTCTTAGTACTTAATGCTATTTTATCTCTTTAGGACTGTACCCTTTGTAAGAATTTCTATATATTTCCTTTTATGAGTAAATCAATAAATTGCTATCGGAGAAGTTTGTTACTGGACAAAATATCTAATAATATTTCTTGCATATCGTGCATATTATTTTGTATCTTTTAAGCTCTTAAGCCAAATACGAACAATAACACTACGAGCGTAAGCCATAGTGTTGTTACCGTCCATACAATTCATTTTATCTTATATTACGAACAATAACATATGTTAATAGCATACAATGCAAGCATTGTCAATACATTTCACTGGTACTTTTGTCACATCTATTCCTTTGAACGTACTGGAGACCATTTTGAAAGCATTTACGTGTTATCTTATCAACATCCATTAGCAACAATAACAACATGTAAATAAGAGCAAACAATTTAGTATAATCGCGTGCCTTTTTAATCAAATCTAGGGGGGATTTATTGAGTAAATATTACTAATGATTAAAAATCAAATCCGTTTTCTTTCTTTCTGTCACTTTGTTCAAGCTTCAAACAATTGCATTTGCTTTCAGAGACGAACTACAACTTCTGGGATAAAGAGTAAGTATAAATGTAAAATATATTGTATTTGAATACACTTAATATATTTTTTTTGTTGTTGTTCTAAAAATATATATGAATATGTAATATCAAACTTAACGATGGTAATGAGCGTTCAGTTAGAAGTTAGTACATACTTATTAGTGATTCTAGTACAAACGTAACTATATTTTCACTACATTGTTATAGGTAATTGGTTAAATTGTAATTAAACGAAATAAAAGAGCCGAAAAACGTGTACTGACGAGAAGTGAATTTTATATTCAAATTAATCTCTTCAACTAACATTGTTTCATGGATCCCATGTCAGCTCAGCCGACAAACGCAACGTTGGCTTGCGTTGCCAAACGCACTCTCTGTTTCTCTGTATATATTTTCGAAAGTAAACCTGATTTATTGCCTTTAATCGGTATATCAAATCTTGCTGCGGGATTGAATATATATATATATATATATATATATACTAGCAGATTCCCGTGGCTTTGCTCTCGTAGATTTCAGGATTCGGTAATGATCTTCTTGGTATTGTTTTATTTGTTTTTATCTTTATTATTCCTAGTTCTTATTGTTAATGTATTTTCCTACCAAATTATGTTCCTATTGAGACTAAAAGTTAGTGGATACAGTTCATAGAGTTATGTTAAAACGAGAGACAAAGATGATCGAAATATTAATGTTTATAGTTTTCGTAGTAAGCGACTGAAGGACTCCTTTTCTAAACTATATTTGTAGATGAACTTTGTGGTCCAAGAATTACCAAAGCGTTGAAAGAGCTTACTCTATTGAACGCGGCGTAAAACCATTCATGTGCAATCCTCTCTTAAGTCAGTTCCTTTTATCTTGAGAGTCTGTTCTGGGACTCATTTATAGTAAATGCAAAACAGGCTTTTAAGGGAAAGTGTAAAATTTTAAAATCTAATGGATACTCGGATGGCATGAGTGGTATAAACACAGACTCCCTTTAAGCAGAACCAGTTGCCAACGTAGCCTAGATCACGTTAATATGTTGAGCTTGTCCTCGTAGTTTGAAACCTTTGCATAGCTTAGGCGGGTTGAGATTTCTCAACATTACAGGTAATCACACTTTTAATCATGGACGGATTTATGGACTAGCATGAGGGAGCATTGCCCTCCTAGTCATTTCAGAATGACCATAAATGTTGCACTCTAAACGATCGCTATTTAAAAAAAACAAGGTCCCTCTCCTAAATCCGCCCATGCCTTTAGGAGAAATTTATGTTCAGGGAATCTTGTTGGATGTAATTTATTTAGAAATCAGTATAAAAAGGCTATCAGGGTAAATACAAAACTGACGCATTAATTCTATTCACGTCATACCAACAATATGACGATTTACTTTCTGTGTCACTATGACGGAAGTGTTTTCTTTGTAATAAAAGTAGAATATTTAGGATCCATCCGTCCTATTGACACAAATAAAGTAATTCGCAAAATGTATATCACTTCTTCTGTAAGTAGACTTCTTCGGTCACTCTTCTCTTTACCAAGAAGTGTTTTTATACTGATTTAACTTATTTTGTAAGGCTGCCTATTAAAACGAGGTGCATAGTTTTCATACAAAAGGCCGGTTTGGGCCGTATCTCAAAAACGGTAACTCTTATTCACAACATAAAGTTGGATTTGAACCCCTTGACCGACTTTAACGTGTGGTACACTGTTTGAATGAAAGGTATTGAAGTGTAGATTACCATTCCGCAATTTTTGGCAGCCTATATGATCTGTGCTAAATGCTATCACCAGAAATGTGAAATTCTGATTTTTTAAAACCGCCCTAGGGGGTCTCATGGAGGTCCCACCGATCCATTTTTTCTGTGTATTAGTATGGAAAAGGGTTTCAAATGCAACTTAAAGCATCAAAATTGGACTTATAGTATAGTATAACTGAAATTAGTTGTATACATGTTAGTGGCTCTAACAAACTTGTTGTTTAAAGTCACTCCAACTACCGTTCTTCGTGATTTCACATCACATTTTAACTCCGTGAATTACATCATCACTGTGAACTGCTGAAACTACCGGTATTTCATTTGGTCACTGTCGAAACAATCAAGACAATTTTATTTATTGCGTCTGCCGTATTGTTCTAGGTGTTAAAATGGCACACTGACAACTATTAAATGGATTTTTCTTCAACATTCTGCACGTCGGGATACATTTTCGATAAGGATCTGTTACATTGGATACTAGGTGACCTAGATAATGAATTAGATTTATCTTCCCCACAAAAATAGGAAACGCTCCATCACAAATTTTAAGAATAATATCAGAAAATGTTCATGGCACCATTTAGGTAGACTCTGTCGTTCTTCTTAAGGCATAATTTGTTGATAAGAAGCCATAATATTAATATTTGATACGCGCATTTACTTCATCAGCACACGTTCTTAGAACTATCGGCAAAGTCTGTCACAACACACTTTCTGTCCACTCTAAGACGGATTTCCAAAACTCCATCTTTCCTTACGTCATAAAACCTAGGTACTGCATAAATTTCAATTTTCTAGCCGAATCCGATTAGCCTAGGCGTTGATATGGCAGTCAGTCGGGACTTCTGTTTTCATATTTACATTATAAAAACTCATCCTCATTATTATAGAAGCTTCTTGGAATCCGTTCTTCAACATCGGGCTGAATGTTGTAGTAGATAAACCACTTGAGAGCTATGTAAAGTCTATCGGGTTGGATCCCACCTAAGAGCAGGATATTTTCTAACTGAAGAATTAACTTTTTAGAATCCAACCTTCGAGATATGGTCCTCTTACGTTTCCTTACCGAACGTCATGAAATACGTTCATACACCATGTTTTCTCCGCTTCTAAGGCAAATATCAAAAATTGTGAAACGCATGTCTAATAATTTTGAAAGGAAAACGTAAATATCAACTTTCTTGATTGTAGACTTAAGTTTTCCGATACGGGCATTGCATATGAAAATAATTGAAACCCAATTTCACACCTGTCGAAGCGGAATTTCGTAGATTCCTTCCTTCATGATAACGTATGTCACGAAAGCTATGCACGGCCTAAATTTTGTTTCTAGCTTAAACTGTTTGGCCTAGGCATTGATATGTCAGTCAGCACTTACGTTTATGTTAATATTTTGACAATCATGTCTATGAGAGAAGCTTTTCAATGAATAATATAAGAGTTTCTGACTGACAACAAAACATAGTTGCACGTCTTGCAATTAAAATCAAAAACACTGAACTGCTGAACAAGGCTATATTATACGTAAAAAATAAAATACGTGTAACGTTTCGACCTTCTAGCAAAAATCCTCATCAGACATACACTGAGTCTGTACAAAAAATTACACACATATAAATACATGCCCAATAATCTACCTGCTCCCTCATTGGCCGAAGCAAGCAGCCAATCAGAGACGCTATAAAACATCTCATGTTAACAAAAGAGAAGCAACATGAAGCAAACTTAGAGCCCCCTAACACCTCAATTAACATACATATCTCTGTGTTTGTCAACAATAATCTTCCATTCTTTATTAATGCTAAAACCTTTGGTCCAGTTCATTAAGTTCTTATCTGCTTCTTTTTCTATCCACCAGGCCTCCTTCCATTTTCTAGGCCACATACTATTTTCATGTTCTAACACAATCACGTTTTCCCAGTGCACATTATGTCCTTTTTCATTTGCATGTTTGAATATAGCATTACTCTCTCTACCATATTTCGCAAGGGAAGAAGGAGCAGAAAGGTGTCATTTATTGTATTAACTGTAAGGATTGTGATATGAAGTATATTAGAGAGACGGGTAAATTGTTGAAAGACATAATTAAACAACATAAAAGCGATGTGAAATATGGTAGAGAGATTAATGCTATATTAAACATGTAAATGAAAACGTACATAATGTGGACTGGGAAAAAGTGATTGTGTTAGAACATGAAAATGGTATGTGGCCTAGAAAATGGAAGGAGGCCTGGTGGATAGAAAAAGAAGCAGATAAGAACTTAATGAACTGGACCAAAGGTTTTAGCATTAATAAAGAATGGAAGATTATTGTTGACAAACACAGAGATATGTATGTTAATTGAGGTGTTAGGGGGCTCTAAGTTTGCTTCATGTTGCTTCTCTTTTGTTAACATGAAATGTTTTACGGCGTCTCTGATTGACTGATTGTTCCGGCCAATGGGGAGGCTGCTTGATTGGGCGTCTCTGATTGGCTGATTGCTTCGGCCAATGAGGGAGCAGGTAGATTATTGGGCATGTATTTATATGGTGTGTATTTTTTTGTACAGACTCAGTGTATATCTGATGAGGATCTTTGCTAGAAGGTCGAAATGTTACATGTATTTTATTTTTTACGTATAATATAGTCCTGTTCAGCAGTTCAGTGTTTTTTTAAAAGTTTCTGAAATATTATTTAACCTTTTCTCAGACTTCTTTCAGTCGAAGTTTGTATTATTATTATTATTTCGTTCAAAGGGCTTTGAAACTACTCTGACATATAAACCTATCGATGATTAAAACTGTTTTTCCACCATACTTGATAGAGGACTAGGGTATCAGGAAACCACGATAAAACATGATTGAAAGTGATTTCGTTCATAACGGCGAGCGGGGTTTACGAAATTTTCATTCCATAAGATGACTATTATAGGGGGATGTAAGTCAGAACTCATATGTTTATTTGTAAAGTACTTGAAATAAAAGAAACAAAGTACAAAAGTCAGGGTACCAGGTCAATGCGCTATCTTTTATAGGATACGTTATTCGTGCTGCCATCTTGAAATCGGTCATCTTAAAAGTTACTCGATTTTGTAAATAAGAAGGATGTCATGTAACATATCAGTCTGGGCTACAAATTTACGAAATATAATTATCGAAGTCAGTTTTGCCGTAGATGTGTTTTTGAGAGACATGTGACACTAATATGCGTAGTTTATTGAAAATCCAGGAAATACTCTGTCGTTCTTAAAACAGTTCAAGTAATGAGGACATAAAAAGTAATCAGTTTCGGTGATAATCTATCCAGTGCTAAACTTATACATTAAGTTTTTATTTGGTTCCCTGTTCCAAAAAAATCAGTGTATTTCCAGAGTTTTCAAACAATTAGACATACTAGTGTTACATCTCATTATCTCTCTTGATAATACATTTATGGTAAAAACTGACTTCATCAACGTATTTCTGTTAACATTCTAGCCCAGGTTAATATGTTACATGACACTCTTCCTATTTCAAGAAATCGAGCAACGTTCAAGATGGCTGCCATGACAGTAGTACCCTCTAAAAGATAGCGCAATCATCATCCGTACATTCTTATGTATTTATTTTTCATTGTTACAAGCTTTTATAAATAAACTTGTGTTTTCCGACTTATACAATAAATTTGGTCGAAAATCTGTTTGAAGCATTGATAGAAACTAGGTCGTCAGCGAAATAAATATCGAATTTAGTGAACAGTTTACATACTATTTGGGGTTATAT
>JAGDQP010068280.1:0-11040 GCA_022664845.1 Lepisma saccharinum
ATGAATTAATAGTGCTCGTTACTGCCATCTGTTAACAATTTAACGTATTGCTTGTAGCCCGTGGATATATTAACCTCTTCGGTCCCAGGAAAAACATTTTTTTTAAACTCCTTCAGTCCCAGCGTCTCCTTGAGGCGACATGAAACACAACAATAACAAATAATTATTGTGTGAATGCGCAATGATACTTTCTGTTGTTAGCTGTTCCTATTTTTAGAACAAGGTGGGAGTTAAGTAAAAAAAATGTTTTAGCGGTGTTTGAGTTACTATGGTCTGAAGGAGCGTAGTGAGAATTTGACTTTTCGAGAAAACAACAGTTTTTGTCGTCCAGACATGGTTAGGATATTATTTTCAAATTATTTTTTTCTACGATTATGTCATTTGTTCATGAATTTGAAGTTAAATATTTGAAGATTTTAAATAAATATTCGAAATTTGGAAAACGTAATGGCAAGTAGGGAGACCAGTGTTGCAAACTTTAGTGTCTCCTGTAGGAGACATTGGGTCTCTAAGCTTAGTTAAGGAATTGGAAGTAACGTTGCGTTTCTAATTCTAGAAGTTACATTTAGAGATTTTTTGATTACAATAAATTTGTTTGTTTTTTTTACTTATTTTTCTCCCCATAGACTATCATATTTTGGGGGGTTATCTTTTACTTTCCTTTGATTATGGACTTCCATCACAGACCACTATTATATTAATTTTCAATATGACCTTTTCGGTTTCCTATTTCGTCAGTTTTTGATATGAGAGGAAAATTCGTTTTCATCCACATGACATGTATATCACTAACATATAATAAAATGACCTGTAAATGCGTAAGAAACATCTGCAGGGAGTCTACAAATTATCTTACTAACCCAATTTAAATGAATTTAATGAAGGCATGTAGACATCTTTGGATCAGCACGAATGGATGATAATGGTAAAATTTGTGGGATGAAGAGAGTGGGATGAAACAGGTGAGTCCTAATAAAACCCACGCACACGATGTTCGTCCACCATAGAGCCCACATGCCCGGAGCGGGGATTGATTCAAGGACACCACGAAGAAGAGGCGGATGCTCTACCACTGAGTCACCACATCCCCATAATTACTTCAAATGCTTTTATCAGAACAGAGTGGAGACGAAATAATGCTCATATGGAATGGATGAAACAACTCACAAAGCTTTCCAGACCGATCCAACGGATTCTTTTTCGTTATTACTCGCGGACATTGAAACGAGACAAAAGGTCAAAAACTGAGTTTTTCTTGAGGTTCCATGGGCAAAAAATGCAACACGCACACAGGCGTCCTGAGATGGTGAGGGAAAACTACGTGAGCCGCTTCCGCATTGAATAAAACTACACTACATTAGGTCCACTCATTATTCCTTTATTTAGGGGCTAAGTTAAAGACATTTTGTTGAAAAGCCTGTGCATTTTAATGGTTATTGTTTTATTTGATGAACTGCAATCATATTTGTATGGGGTGTTTACAATATATTTTAATTTTGTTGCATTTATTGCGAAATTCGTCAATTGACGGGTTGATGAGCTTGATGGTGATTGTATCGAAATTTGATCTTACCGATGACGAAGATCCACCCTACGTCGACCCAAACCTAGAAGGGCCAAATGCGAATGAAGATAAAGAGGAAGACTATGAAGATCGAAATGAAAGTGATAGTGTTGTACAGTATGTTCAAATTCTGATGTCAAGGAATGAGAAAGACGAAATATTTCGAAAAGAAAGGAGGAATACCCTAAAATTGTTCTCTGAAATCACAGACACTTATGAAGAGCAGAGGATCAGTTGATGAAGTTGTAAGGAATGATGGCATGGCATCTGCTTTCATAAAATGTTAACAAACTTGCTACTCTCGTCTAATTCAAAGAGGCATCGCATCCAATGGATATGTGTCAACGCTGGTCAAAGAAAGAAAAATGTAGGAGACATTCAGCTACCTTCAGTTGTCAAATCGTATTCCTCAAGTATGGTAAATGTCAATCTGATTGGAAAAATATTTGGCGTGTGTAGAATAAACTCTCAAAGAGTTCGAATGATGATGCATTTCCTGGCTTCTCCATCGCAGCTTCCCGAATTTAATTTAGGCGAAAGCTAACAAGATTGCAAACGATAACGATATAGATTCCAGTGATAAGATAAGAGGATTTGCTTATTGACGATGAGGGACAGGAATAATTTAGTGATCCCGATACAGTCCTCTTCCTATACGATCTAAGCATCCACAAGCTACTGTTCCAAATCCATCTGACAAACTGAGAAGAAAAAATGTCCTTCAACTTCCAGAATTTCCTTCGCAGGTTAAAAAGAACAGATACCGCTTATCAGGATGTTCGCCTAACTCTGCCAGAATTTGATGTTCTAGGTGTAAAATATTCCTTTACCTTCAAGAATGGAGAAAACCTTTTCAACTCTATCATGTCCTCTAAATAAGCATTGGGTGGAGGTCTAAATACTTAACACCAATATGCAAACTGAAAGGAAATGTATAATAAGATTTATCATAATCTCTACTGTAAAATACATTAAAATATACTCCAAATGTACTCATGTAACTTAAATTAAACTGTATTCTACACACTATCATCCATTAAAATAGTTAATGACGTAAACAGCCCTAGTTTTAAGTAAAAATGCAAGAACAATTTAGAATTGAATTCAAGACACATGTAAACGTTAGAGACCCAATGTCTCCTCCAGGAGACATGCAAATCTGAATAAACCACGTGACCCAAAAATTCAAAACTGGTATTTTTTTACATCAAGGAAGTTAGTAATGAGAATTCACAAAGAAAAAGTAAATTTCGCAAAACTTTTTTTTCCTGGGACTGAAGGACGATTGAATTTAATGTCGCCTGCAGGCGACGCAGGGACCGAAGAGGAGCAGGACATATGCTTATTTATTTTATCCGTATATACAGAATCTGAAATAAAACATGGGGATTTTCATTTTTCAAAAGAAACCAAATTTGGGCCCCACATATATAGATTGGCTAGCCCATCCGATAGCTCTGTTAATTTTCTGAAACTTGGGTCTCTTTCAAATTTCAAAAACGCATTCCAACCGAGATATTTAGCCGTTTCGGAACTTTTAACACTTCTCACCATTAATCTACTTTCCTGCCCTGTAGGGCGTAGGGCTCACATTCTGCAGTTTTTAGCAAGACATTATCTGAGTTAGTTTTTTTCCAAAGATACATAATCTGCAATAAAAGATGGGGATTCTAATTTTTAAAAAAATCTAAGTTGGGCCCCACACATTTTAATGGGCTAGATCATCCGATAGCTCTGCAACTTCCGTTGCTTTCAAGTTTTCAAAAAAAAACTCATTCTAACCTAAGCAGTTCTGGAATTTTGACAAGTATTGTATCAGAGGCCGCGTCCAAAATTTACTCTTTTATTCAAAGGTCTTGCACTTCAAAATGGCAGCTAATTTTTTGTGTGGTAATTTCTTTGCGGCTGACCTGCCTGTGTACGAAATCTGAAGTAGGCTTTATTAAGCATTTTGTAATATTCTCCTAAACTACTAGTGATCATGTAACTTCATGCCAATTTTGGTATTTCTAGCTCAAACGGTGTTGAAAATCGATTTTTGGTGTCAACCCTTTTGTACACAAGATGAACACTTTAGATACATTTTTAATATATTCGTAACGTACTAGTTATGTTGTACTTCCATAACAAATTTCATTTCAATAGCCCCTGAGCTTTAGGCTGTGTATTTTATACAATGGTTTTGGCGGCCATTTTGGACCCAAGATGGCAACTTTTTCAACAATTTGTAATATTTTCCTAAACTACTAGTGATGATGTACCTTCATACCAAATTTCGTATCTCTCGCTCAAACGGTGTGGAAAATGGATTTTTAAGCTCAGCTATTTTGTATCAAAGATGGCGTCTTTGAATTCATATGGTAATATATCCCTAACCTACTTGTGATGTTGTAGCTCCATACCAAATTTTATTTCAATTGCCCCAGAGCTTTAGGCTGTGTATTCTATAAAATAATGGGTTTGGCTGTCATTTTGGATCCAAGATGGATTTTTTTTCAAAATTGTCAGACTTTTTTCCTTTACCTACTTATGGTCCTACAGCCTCGTGATAAATTTGGTGTTTCTAGCTCCAGTAGTTTGGCCTGTGAATTTATATGGATGAGTCAGTCAGTAAGTGACATTGGGGCTATATAGTATATGGACTCGCTTTGCTTCGCTGGGGGCACTGTCCCCAGATCCTGTAGTGTATTTTTCAAGATTAAATAATGGTCGATAGAAAATGGCTCCTGTTTATGCCTTTTTATATATTGTCTTTGTAGGATGACTCCTTCTGCAAGTATTATATCAGATACCCTGAGGAGTTTTCTAAAGAGTTCCTTTTTTTTATGTTTCTGATTGGTTAAAAAGCACGGATGTAATTGGTTCACAAAAACGAGGCCGAATGTGAAAGGCGGCATGAGCCTTGTCTTGTCTCTTGCACCAGTTCGTGAAAAGTTTTTGATATAATGGGATCATGATTTATTCATTGGTTTTGTTAAATACTTCAAGGAAAGATTTATTTCTTAATTCTTGTTCTGAAAAAAAAGGAGAAGAAACCTCAAAATTTATAGAAATAAATTTATCATAATTAAAATATTTCTTGGAGTTTACTTTGAATAAGTATATAGAGGACACTCTGTAGAATTAAGATCATGATTGAAAGTTTTTTCAGGTTTTCCCAAGGTAAAGGAAGGCATTTGAAACTATTATATCAGGTGATCGGTAATTTTATTTTCGATTATCCCAAGGAGTATATGGTAGGTTTCTTGCTATGAGACAGCAAGTTTATTCGAAAAATTTCTGTTGTCATATACGTCCAAAATTTTTGATCCAGCTGCACCCTCCCACGGGGGGGCTGAACCCCCAAAGGGGAGGTTTGCCCCATTTTTTGTAACCTACTCTTCGTCATACAACTTCATACAAAATTTCATTTCCCTCGCTTCAGTGGTTTGGGAAGTGAGTCTTTGGGCGGCAATTCTGTGACCCAAGTTGACGACTATTTGAACGTTTTCTTATACTGTCGTGACCTACTTGTGATGGTACACATTCATATAAAATTTTATTCATCTAACTCAAAGGGTGTGGAGATTGAGTTTTGGCGGCCATTTTGATTCCAACATGGCGACTTTTCCCAAACGGTTGTAATATTTTCCTAAACTACTAGTCATAATGCACATTTATGCCACATTTCGTATCTCTAGCTCAAACGGTGTCGAAAATGGATTTTTAAGTCCGCCCTTTTGAAACCAAGATGGCGTCTTTGGATACATTGTGTAACATTTTCGTAGCTCACACGTGATAGTCTACTTTCATACCAAATTTTATATTTCTAGCTGCAACCGTTTAGGCTATGTGTTCTATAAAATAATGGATTTGGTTGCCATTTTGAATCCAAGATCCAATATTTTCTAAACTAATTCTGATAATGTACGTTTATACTAAATTTCGTATCTCTTGCTAAAACATTTTGTAGATATTTGGGTCCGCCATTTTGAATTCAACATGGCGACTTTCTCAACATTTTGTAATATTTTCGTAACCTCCTAGTGGTACCCTCATACCAAATTTCAATTCAATATCCGCTGCCGTTCAGGCTGTGTATTCTGCACAAGAACAGGTTTGGCGGCCATTTTGGATCCAAGATGGCAACTTTTTCAAAATGTATGATTTTTCCCGTTACCTACTCATGGTCATACACTTCTATACCAAATCTGGTGATTCCACCTTCAGTAGTTTGGCCTGTGAATATTGATGATCAATCAGTCAGTGAGCGAGTCAGTGACCATGAGGATATACATATATTATATGGACTCGCTTTACTTCGCTGGGGACGCTGCCCCCAGTATCCCATAGGGCTATGAGCCCCAAACTCCAGTACTTTTGGGCGACTGTGCTCCCTTTATCTTAGCCAGAATAACTCTGCGGAATTGCAAGGCCATGGTGTCCATCTTCGCCCTCCAACGAGATGGAGCTGCGCCCCCAAAGGGGAGGTTTGTACCATTTAATATAACCTACTCTTGGCTATACACCTTCATAGAAAATTTGATGTTTCTAGTTTCAATAATTTTGAAATTGGGGTTTTGGGCGGCTATTTTGGATCCAAGTTGACGACTTTTTATTTCATTTCCCTAGCTCGAACGGTGTGGAAAAACATTTTGGGGCGCCATTTTGAGTCCAAAATGTAGCCGTTTCCAAAATGTAACATGTTCCTACACTAATCGTGATAATACACCTTAGTGCCAAATTTTCTTATCTCTAGCTCAAACGGTATGGAAAACTGATTTTGTGTCCCCCATTTTGGATCCAAGATGGAGTCTTTGGTTACATTTTCGTAACCTACTACTGGAAATATACCGTCATACTAAATTTGATGTTTCTAACTCCAGCCGTTTACGTTCTCTATTCTATACAACAATGGGTTTGGTGGTCACTTTGGATCCAAGATGGCAACTTTTTCAACATTTTGTAATATTTTCTTAACCTACTAGTGATCGTGAGTTACCTTTATACCAAATTTCATTTCTCTAGCTAAATGGAGAAAATATTTTTTTTTTTCATGTGCCCTTTTGAATCCAAAATGGCGTTCTTGAATGCATCTCGTTATATTTTCGTAATGACCTAGTGATATTGCATCTTCATACCAAATTTCATTTCAGTGGCCCTAGCCGCTTGGCAGTGTATTTTATAAAGCAATGGGTTAGGCGGCACTTTTGGATCCAAGACGGCTTCTTTTTCAAAATGTCGATTTTTTTTATTTTATGATCCTACACCTTCATACCAAATTTGGGTTTCTAGCTCCAGTAGTTTGGCCTTGGAATTTTGATGATCAGTCAGTGAGTCAGTGAGTGTGACTATGCATCTATATAGTATATGGATGATCAATCAGTCAGTGAGTGACCATGCGGGTATGTCGTATATGGGCTCGCTTTGCTTCGCTGGGGGCGCTGCCCCCAACTCCCCGTGGGAGTTGCCCCTCCAACATGGGGAGCTGCGCCTTCTTTATCGTAATCAGAGACTCTCTGGCAGACTGCGCCTCTATGGTATAAATATACCACCCACCGGGGAAGCTGCGCCCCCATATGGGGGTTTCCACTAGTTTTTGTAACCTACTCGTCATGGTACACCATAGTAAATTTAGTTTGTCTAGCTTTCTGGTTTAGAAAATGGGTTTCCGGGCGGCCATTTTGGATTAAATATGGCGACTTTTTAAACATTTTATTATATTGTCGTGACTTACTCGTGAAGGTACAACTTCAAATAAAATTACATTTCTCTAGGTAAAACGGTGTCAAAAATTATTTTGGGCTGCCATTTTGAATCCAAGGTGACAACTTTCCCAAAAATATTTATTATTTTCCTAAAATACTAGTTATGATACATAATTTTGCTAAATTTCGTAATTCTAGCTCAATCGTTGTGGAAAATTGATTTTTAAGTCCGCCATTTTTGGATCCAAGATGGCGTATTTGGGTAAATTGTATAATATTTTATTATCCTACTATCGATAATGTACCTCTATACCAAATTTCATTTCAGTAGCTCCAGCAGTTTAGCCTATGTATTTTATATAACAATGGGTTTAGCGGTCATTTTGGATCCAAAATGGCGTCTTTGAATACATGTAATATTTTCTTAACTTAATAGTGATGTACTTTTACACCAAATTTCATTTCAATAGCCTCAGCACTTTAGGCTGTGTATTCTATAGAACAATGGGTTTGGCGGTCATTTTGGATCCAAGCTGGCGACTTTTTCAAAATGTAGGATATTGTCAGTTACCTACACATGGTCCTTCACCTTCACACCAAATTTGGTGTTTCTAACTCCAGTAGTTTGGTCTGTGAATTTTGGTGATCAGTCAGTGAATCACCAAGCAGCTATATAGTATATGGATTGGACGAATAATCCGTTGGACGAAATGTCGATTGAACAAACTGTCCTCTGGATGAAAAATCCGTTGGACCAAATGTCGATTGGACGAAATGTTTGTGGACGAAAAATCTGTTGGACCAAAAGTCGATTGGACGAAATGTCTTGTCGACGAAATGTCCCTTTACTAAATGTCGAATGAACAAAATGTCTTTGGACGAAACGTCATCCGGCCTACGTTATAATGTAATGAGATGTTTTGTTGTGAAAGATTTTTCCCGTTGTATACATGTTTTACTTAATTATGTTTCACTCACTCATTTGAATAAGATAAAAAGAAACCTAATATTTGAATTCATTATAGTCACTTATCCAAATTTATATCAAATCTTTACAGTGTGCCATGCGAGAGTGCCTTCGGCAAATGCAAGTGGAACGAAAAGCCCTTCAAATGCTGCGATAAATTTAAGAAAGTCGTAACATCAGAGGTAATTTGTTATGCGATGAACTCAATCCAAACTAGGTATGGTCATCTTTTATCTATCATTATGAACGGTGAAATTATATTTTATCAGTTAGAAATTATTCACTAACCTTTAATAGCTATCTACCAACAATGAAGAATTTATGTCTTCATTACTAACATTTTAAATTAACTGTGAAAAGCGAATGAACATTGTCATTGGATTTGAAAAAGTAAGCGCTTCAAAAATGGTTGTATACATATATGGCAAGTGGTTATTTACATTAAAACAAAAGAAGACAAACATTTCTTTTAAACAAAAAAGCCGAATCCAATTTGTTTCGCAGATACAGGAGCTCAAAATTAGACCGTGTCTTCACAAAGGATGACAAATAATGACGTAAGCGGTGTCAGCTTGGAAAATAACACACGAAGTAGTACACAATAAATATATTTAAGTTGTCCAAAATACAACTCAGAGGGGATTTCTACACTTGATCCATTAACCATTTAATCTCATGACAATACAATTCTAACCTTGCGAAACCTGCTTATGTGGCTCACTCCTAATCAAAATAATGCCTAACCATTAAAATTACAAGTTAGTTTTGTTGCACAAAATGTTGGACTCAAAACTATTCTCTAAATGGGAAATGAGAAACGCAAAATCATCATATTTCTTACCTGACATAAAGTACACACTACGCTAATCATATATTGGCGAAATACATTCTAAGGTGAGCAGTTTAAAGCAATACACAAAATAATAATTATCCAATCGGATGTCAGCATACCTATCGACTATTTATATCACCGCAACACTTATTCTAATTTTGAACACTCTGGGAAATTTCTAGAAATTTAAGAATTCTTTGCCACCTTTCCTGATGCGGCAGGTGTCTGGAAACACCCTGCTAATTCGAACATGACTGGATAGATTGAAATCAAATGGTCGATCAAGTTAATGCTGGAACGAGCTTCACGGCGGCCATCTTGAAGGTCGTTATGTTAAATTTATGTCGAGAAAAAAATTGAAGAGAAAGAGTGTCGTGCAACATAACGTTCCCAGGAGTTGTTTTTAACTTATGTTCGTTTGTTTAGAAATACGTGTATACAACCCAATCGTGCAATAAGGTTTAGCATAGCAAGTTTGCAAAAAAGTGTCATTACATTGCTGCAAACTTGCTACAACCTTGAAGCAAACTTGCTAGTTGACAAGTAGGAAGTTTGGGACAAACTATGCGAATATGATACAAACTTGTCTTCTTAAATATCAATCCTGTGGTATAAAATATGTATGTTTTCTGACATAGGGCTCAAACCTAGAATATTATATCTCGCGTTTTTTATCTTTTTATTGTGTATAATGAAAGAACAAAATTATTATCTAAGTTAAATTGCTTAACTAATTTTTGGGAAATGCGTTCAAATTGAAAACTGAATAAAAAGTTGAAAAATACAAAAGTAAGGAAAGGGGGAAAATATTTCTAATTACGAACAAAAAGAAGTTTTCAAAAATATTTATTTGTTGGAACGCCGGAGTTCCAGTAAGTATTCCAACATGAAAAATCACTGTTAATATACTACTGTAAGGACAAATCTAATTTAATGGAAATTTGGTTTAAACGAGTGTACTATCTGGGAAATTGGCAGCCGGTTTGTTTGCGATATGTCATCAACTCAAACAGTAAATTATGTACGTCATTATAGCTAGCTTGAGATGACTAGCTCTTCAGATCACTAGCTTGTGAAAAGTCACGACTCAGCCTTCTGCGTAGCTCTACTCTAACACAGGATCAATACGCTTTCCCAGTGTCGAATTAAAGTACGCATATACGCCTTTATTCCAGAAACAATTTTCGTATCATTAAAAGACTCTTAAAATTTCCTACATCTAATAAAACAACCGTTGATGTCGGTCGAGGTAGTAGTTGATGTGGTTTGGTTGTCCATTGACTAACACCGCGGTACAATACTTTTACGATTGTAATATAGAGCAATGATGTTTTAGTTCGGAACGTTTCGTCTCAGTGTTTTCAGCCTAAACAAGAACTAAAGTTTTCAATTTAGCATAGTTCTTAAGACTGTTGTTGGTTGCTAACACGACAAATTGGGATAATGTTAATATCAATATTTGATTAGAATCTATCTTGCTTTTCAATAATTAAATTATACATTCGTCTTGAAATATAAAAATGCGCAACAAAGTACAATAGAAGGATAACAGATAGGAATAACCAATTAGAAGAAGCAAATAATATAGTAATTTTGTAAAGATAAGAGTTTAAAACGAATTACAATATTTTTTTAAAATTATTTTTGGTAATTTATTCTAATTTTTGTTTTGCAAATTTTCTGGATGAAGGGAAGATGAAGATATTTGGACAATTGCTCCTCATTCATCAGGTCGTTTAGAAATAGAACATCGCGTTGTAATAGTAAGTACAATATAATGTTCATTGTGAATTTGTTAATGTTATTCCATTAAGTTCTAAGCTAAGTTCAACACTTACAGAGGAAAGATTCATCCATTATGTTGTTAAAAACCCTTTGTTCGGACAAAACATGTAAAAAAAATGATTATATTTCAACTGTGTTTACTTTTATTCGTAATAGTGTTGTACTCAATCTTACAGTAATCTGACCTCACTTGGGGAAGTATTTA
>JAGDQP010068281.1:0-11040 GCA_022664845.1 Lepisma saccharinum
GCATGTACTACATTTGACCCCAACGTCAAGGTCAATCGTAACACATGTCAGGGACAAATGTAACAAAATAAATCAGTGCTTTTAAATTATAATTTTCTTGCTTTAAAAAGGAACTGTATTGAATTGTTAGGTTTTATACACGGTCTGAATACAAGAACATTGAACTAATGAAACTATACCTAATTGATACTACATTATTAGAAACAAAAAACAGAAACAATAAGAGAATATTTAAGAAAAACTATTGTAGAATTTATTTAAAACACAAGCATGTTTAGTCTGACATACAGTTAGGGCACCCAAAAATGTTTCCACTTTAGTGTATTGAAAATGAGACTATCATTCCATGTTATGCATTCAACCCACTTTTCTCTACTGCATGCAACTGTTGCTTCTTGTGTGAATAAACTTGTGTTGAGTTAGAACGCTTAGGTAAAGAACACGTTCTGTCTTCGATGGTCCTAGGCTGAAGTAAGGCACTGATGGGTAGGTATCCTCCTTCTCTTTAGGTCCGATAGCGGTTCTCTTTTTCATTTGTTTTGTTTTGTTCCCTCTCCTGTGGTGTAATGTAGGCTTGTCTCCTAGGTAGGTTTTGCCAGGTTATATGATTTTTTGGGTAAGGTCACTTTCGGCAACAGGGCCCCATTGTTTGCTCCTATGTCTACCTGCCTTTGAGGAGAAAGTACAGTACTTTACATCTCTCATATTACGCCATTGTGGAACATATGATATCAGTTCGTACTTTGAAGAAACAGAACCTTAGAGATCAAAGTTTAGTGTTTCTCCCGTCATCAATGCTACCTCCTGTAAATCACTCTTAGTAATTCTTCCATGCACTGATGAACAAAATTGAAATTATAACGAAATAAAGTAAGATCTTCTTGTGGATGATTTTTAGTGAATATCCCATCACCTGCCCGCTAAGCGACAAGTGGATCGTCTCCTCCTGAGTTTCCTGTCAGTATTCACTATCACATCATCGTGAATATCGTTATCGTCAAATATCACGTTAGCAAACTCTGTAATCTTCAAAAGTGAAAATATCAAGAGAGATCGTCACTTAAAATCTACGCTTCTTGCTACATAGAATTTCCTTGTGACTTTCTAACACAAGAACCCAAATCCTTCCATTGTTTGCACAATCATAAGTATAAAACTTGTAATTATGGATTCATTAGATTTCATTGTATTATCAGATAATTCTCTATAGTATAGTGTATACTGTGAATGCGTTTTAGTAGATCGATTTTGTGTATTGTTACATTTTATTCTTAAATTCTTCAAAAAATAATGCAAATAGGACGAAGCCCTGACCGCCTGCAATCTCCATGCATTGTGGGAAGAACTTCGACCTCATATTTGATGATCTCCAAGAAGTTCTTTTCCTGGGGTTTTATTTAAGGCGGCCAGCTCCTTCCCCAGGTACCCACAATGCTCTTCCAATTGCTAACATCCAGAGACAATTATTTTGTGGAGCTTTTGCCGGGCTTTTTGTACATGTCTCTGGGAAATCAAGAAAAAATACTTTATTATTGGCATGCCAAAAACATGCGAAATTTCTTACACGACTTGCATGACTTAAATACGTATATCCCATAAGTTTTAAGAATCCGGTAAGTCACATTTATCAATACATGCAACCATCACATATGGCTTCGTAAATAATAACTTAATATAATATATGTTAAATCTTTCTAATCTCTATTAAATGCTCAGGACATATTGAATTTCAAAACTATGAAACGAATGCTTTCAAACGAGCGAAAATGTCTCAAATGTGATAACTGTGACATTTCTTTAATGAAAATTTGCTTAGTACACAAAAATCTTTCGGCATCAATTCGACAACGCATTACCAGTAATTTATGATGATTTCAGTACAAAAAAAAAAATGTCGATGCAACGATGTGATCGATTATCAAACTGTGAGACACGCGTAGTAGCTCTGCCTGAGGGATGGCAGCAATAGTGCTTCCAGTGTTCTTCTGTAGCTCTTTCAGTAAGTGGTGATGGTTTGAGTATACCTCAACCTTCAATTTACTCCAGAGGAAGAGAGATAAGGCCAGGAGATTTTGCTGCCTCTGCTGACTGTCCTCTCATTCAACGAGCATTTCATGAACTTGTGACAAGGTTGCAAGGGTGGTGCGTGCTATTGCTCCATTTTACTGAAAATGTCCATACAATCGTTCATTTTGATGATCCACAAATGGATTAATCTGATTTTAGATGCCTTTATCAAAAAGTTTAAGAAGTGAGATGATTATTTAAAACAAAATCATCCAAAATTGGAGAGAATTTCCGTGAGAGGAGAAATATTAATATTTGAAAGAAAATGAACACGAGATACAAAAAATTTGCATTTGATAAAAATATGCCTTAAACCCTGTATATACTGATGCATACGAAGGTTTTAAAAATCTTGGAAGAAAACATAATGACATTATATTACAAAGTTACTGTATACTTCGTTAAAATATAAATATATATATGATCGTTACTACCTCCTGAGTAAAGGAGGAATTTTGAGTGAAATTTTACTTTGCACTACCCCTCCCCAGAACACAATAAGATGTAATAATAATATAAATTGCCGAACAATAGATGCATCGTCTGTTTTCTATTTTCGTAAATAATATCTGATAAGTTTTAAAAATGTAAATATACTAATAATATTTTTAAATCTATATTGTGATACATCACAATATTTACTTTACAATCAATTACAGGAAAGCAGATGGTAACCAATGCAGACACTTAATATAATTTGATAATAATTAAGAACTTGTTAAGAAAGAGAAAGGGAGCGAGAAAGGGCAAATCCTACCTACCATAATACATCAGTTAGAGTTTCCATTAATTTCATCATACTTTTATGTGAAGAAATTTTTGTCCGTAAACTAGAATTTGAAATTAATAATGTATGAACATCTAAACAACTGAGGTTGTCCGAAGCAAAGGCATGCACGAGACATTGATTTAATCAAACATTGAAGTTATTCTTCATACATAACACGAAATTTCTTTGTATCTCTGTATAAATTACGAAAATATTTTTCACACTTATATTGTGTGTAATATATAAAAGTTGAACGTTTTCTGTGATTCAATGTCAAGCAACCAGTTTCTTCTGAACACCTTCCTTGTTTTCAATGGCAAAGTACCATCGTAATAGCGTATTTCTTTAATCAGCCCATTAACAAGTAACTAAACAGGAAATCGCGCCAATATCTGGATTTGATCCTGAAGGTTAAGACGCGCATACGCCGTCGACGGTACATGCTGAATGTGGAGGTAGAGCTCCATATATTCTCGACCTACTTTACCTTCCAAGCTGGCCAGGAGTACCAAGGAAGCTCCGGTACTTAATTTGATAGTATGTGAATGCACTCCAGAGCGCCAAGTATGGGAGCACTCTCCAAAGTCCTAACTGGGATTTGAATCGAGACCTACAGATTTGCATTGCGACGCACTACCGAGTGAGCTAGATTACTGCAAAACAATTTATTTTAATATTATAGAAAAGAAAATTGAGAACATTTGAACAGTTTAAACAAGAGACATAACAGAATGATAAGATAAGAAACGTGAGTAACCTAAAATAACAGAAAGGCAATATCCGAAGATTATTGTACGTAAGTCATTTGTTTCGTTAAATAAACAAGAATTCTTATCAACTGAAAATTGAATTAGTGAGAAACGTATTACTTATTAATAATGAATTATTTGGCAAGAAATCTGAGGAGAAATTAGTTTATTTTTAAATAAAAATCTTCATACATTGCTGCGATACTACGTAGCTACAACATGTAGGGTAATAACTTGTGACTTGTGAATGTGAACAAAAAGGTGAACAGTAACAAGTTATATGTAATTACAACTAACTAATTCGTCTTGTAATATGATATGTTAACCCAAAATAACAATAAATAAGAAATGTGCTAACGCGAAGCGTAATAAGATTTAAAGCCCTGTGTGGCCAAAAACTTAAGGTTCGAGCCGTTGTAAAGAATATAATAAGATGGAACACGAAAAGGAAACAGAAAGGGAGAAAATGTATTGAATTGCGAATAGGATTGCCACCTGTCCCGTAATTTAGGTGAAATTTTTGCATCCCGTATTATCAGTGGTTGTCCCGTATTATAAATAGGAAATTTTCAGACATGTTTTCCACATGTCAATAAATTTAAGAAATAAAAAGTGATGGACTCTTTTCCAACTGTTTACTATGTAATTTGGCGAGAAGGCTCTGTTCATACCCCAGGCCTCAATATGAGACCTGGGGGTGGAGATATAATACTCACGCCTTGTTTGCTCTAGTTGTTAACACAATGCAAAAATAGCTGTATTAATTCAACACTTTTCGGTGTACCAGAGTTACCACGACATTTTGTGTTAAATCAACACGGTTTGTTGTATGTTTTCTTTGATTCAGCACTGTGATAGTAGTAGCACTGTGACACTCTTCATTGTGTTGAATCAGAACTGACAAATGCGTTGTGCTGAATCACCGAAATCATCACAATTTGTTGTGTTGATTAAATAAGATGTGGTAGCACAGAAAGGTACTGAATTAAAATTCATATTCCTTGAAGTGCAGGTACAAACACAAACTATGCTTAGGAAATCGAAATCGACATTTTCCACCCGCCAGTGCTATTGGAATGTGAAAATTCGCAAGCAAAATGTTCCTTTTTTGTGTGCTCTTGATTATCACGGATGTTGTAAATTGTGCGGGTAGCCATATAGTAGTACAGTACCTTATTAGTTAATTTTATTTTAGGTTATTTCAGATTTGTAACGTATTGTTTGGTATTATCTCGTAATTTTTGCAAAGTGTCCCGTAATTTATTCATCAAAAGGTGGTAACCCTAATTGCGAATGACTTAAATCTTAAAATACTGATGGATCTTGAATGTCTATGAAGACTGAATGATTCTTAAAAGGAAATAAAAATCTATTATTTGTTACATAATGAGAAAATTGAATCTTACACGGAAGTTGCTTTTAGAATAAATGCTCATCTTTAAATCGAACGTTCTTAATTTGTTGCAAACAATCTTATTGATTTATTTTAACTAATTGTATTTTTCAGTAGCCAAACTTAAAAAAATACTTTTTTAATTTGCCATACAGCACATATGTTACGGATAAGTATAGAACCCAATGAAAACAAATCTTGAATCGATCTAATATCACTGCTCTACCGAACATGAATATGTAGCCTTGCAAAATAGAGAAGAACCGTAAAAAACAGAATCATGGGTAAATAATTCTTAATTTTAAAACTGAAGCGTTTGAAATAGAAACCAGTAGATGACTCGCATTCACTTCTCTTTAGCCATTTGAGAGTAAGTACAAGTTTTACAATATACACAAGATTGTTTCAAATAATATTAATGTAAATATTTTAGAAATAAATACTTTAGTAATGCTGCAAGTCAAACTCTATCTTTCTTACTATTTCACTCTAAACATAGAGAATTATTCAGAAAGAAATGTACAGTCAAGGGTATATATATACATATATTCTTCAACTGTTAAGATTGGACTATTAAAAGGAGCATCTTTTTTTTTTAATTTTTGATGAGGCACTTTTATAGCGAATTATGCTCAGTGCCTTGCTTATTCCCTACACACAGAAATGTCAAATGTTTCCTGCTACCAAATAAAAACAATGAAATCATTGATTTTCAACAGAATCCCTGTTTCTATTATAAGATATGGAATGATTTCTAGTACATCTTTATCAAGAAGTAAACTTCTTTATACTAGAATTGTTCCAATTGACGGTTTAAAACAAAAAGGATTAGTTAAAATTCTCTGTCAACTAAAGTATAAGCTTGAATTTAAAGTCTGAGTATCATAATCTCTGATTCCTTAAACCAATGTACTAGAAGTAATTTCAGCCCGTACGTTTTAAAATTACAATAGCAGTTCTCTGTATAATGTTGATAATCAAGCATTTTGTTCTTTTTACTTGGTAACAAGAAACATTTTATTTCTATGCACAGGGAATAAGCAAGGCACTGAGTGCCTTACTATAAAAGTGCCACACAAATTGTGCATTCAGCACAGTACTTACATTTAGAATTATGCTCAGTGCAGTATAAATTCCTTATGTACTACAGGTGAAGATACGCAGTAATTCATTCAATAAGTATACTTATTCATCTACCATAATACCCCTAACGCCCCTATTAAACAGGCACACACTCGAAACAAATACTCCAATAAGACTTACAGTACAAGCGTCTATATACATTCTTGAACTATTTACTTGGTTTTTCTTCCATTATTTGTTTTCAATTTTGATGAGGCACCATTATAACGAATTAAGCTCAGCGCCTTTCTTATTCCCCATAAATAAAATGTTTCCCGTTACCAAATAAAATAAATCGATTGTTTGATTTTCAACATTACGTACAGAATTCCTATTTCTGTTGTAAGATATGAAATTATTATAAAGATTAAAACTTCCCTATACTAAAATCGTTCCAACTGACGGTTTAAATAAAAATAATATTAAACAAATAAGCGAAAATTATCTTCCAATTAAACTGTGGTTTGGAATTTTAAGTCTGATTATTGTAATCCTTTAATCATTAAAGCAATGTACTAGAATTAATTTCAGCCGATCATGGTTTAAAATTACAATCGGAGTTCTTTATGTAATGTTGAAACCATGCATTTGGTTATTTTGGTTTCGTAACGAGAAACATTTCATTTCTTTCTGTGTACAGGAAATAAGAAAGGCACTGAGCATAATGCGCTATAAAAGTGCCACATCATTGGAAATTCCCTATTATTAAGCTCAGTGCATGTAAATTCCTTATATATTATAGGTGAAGGTCATTCACTCAACGAGTTTATTTCTTTACCATAATACCCCTAACGTTACTCTTAAATTTCAGTCACACACTCGGAAGAAAAAATCCAATATAACTTACAATCAATCGGGCTTTAAATACAAGTTTTAACATTCCTGGCTTCTCAGCAGGAAACAACGTTATCATCTGATGATAATTTATTGATTACACAAAATTGAAATTTTTTATAAATTATTATTCATAATCGTAAATGAATAGAAAGCAGACATTGTATTTTCTTTCAGACATGTGCTGGAAAAGAAGTATTAAAAGTCTCCAACAAGTGGAATCCATTTTGAAGGATTCTTAATCATTTCAGAACACATTTCTTCCTATAGTTATTAACACTACAGTGGTAACGTAAGAAAAAAACATAGTATTGGTATCGTTGGGTCTGTGAGACCCATTCATATTTTCTGTTTGTGGATTGAATACAACTCTGGGTTATTGAATTACTATCGTCATCATATTCATCCGTTTTCTATCCACAGTTGGATCAAGGCCTCCATCTTTTCTTTCCACATATTTAGCATTATAAATTATGAAATCGAAAATATTTCAAACGTTCAATGAAAAACAATAACTTTTAATAACTAGATTTACAAGAACAGTTCACTGTATAAACGGAATGTAGGGTCTACATCATCATCATCTTCCTCTTCAGAGGACATTTTGCCAAGTTCATTTCCTATCGTCCGTATTATTTTCTCAGACCATGTCACATAAATTTCCATGTCATTTTAAACACACGCACTTGTACATAACCTCCAAAGAAGGAAGGCCTGCCGGGTAGTCGTGCGCTCTGTGGCGGTAGGCCAACGGTTCGAAGGTCAGGGGTTCGAGTCTCGACTGGAGCATGGGTGTAGATTTTAACTAGGTGTAAAAAGCCGAATCGTGACGTTAAGAGGTCCAAAGTTACTAGATTGGTCCATATAAAGTCAAGTTTACCGAGTTTATCCAAAGAAGGAAAGTCTTAATAAAGCAGCTTCAAAATGTAATGGCGGCTATAAACAATGGAATTTCTCTCAACAAATAGCATGCAAAGCTTCACCAACAATGGCAACGCAATTTTATGCAAAAGATTATATTCTGAAAAGAGTCACGTCATACGTTGGGCCAACTATATTCTAGCTCCAGAAACTGTCCCCTTGCCCAACAGTTTGTATCTGAATAAGAGAACTAGTTTACTAGAATTAAAGACATATATTAACTCGTAAGGTTGAGAAAGAACGAGTCATGCACATCGTCTCCAGATAATACTACGTTCAAATAAGTATTGATTTCTGGTCTGACAGACCCAACGTTATCACTGTAGGAAACAGAATAACATTTATGGTAAACATACGATTAACAAAAGTAGTGCAGGAATGATTTGGTTAGGCGTTACAGAAACTCCCAATTGCTAACAGTCGTAATGCCTTATATTTATACCGTTCTCCTAAATTTCATGGAACATATATTTATATTGCTTTACAGACTGAATAAAATAAGAAATACTTTAATAAAAAGACACAAAACGCATCACATTTTTTAGAAATATGACTGTTAACGTGTTAAAAAATACCATCTTAAAATACCTTTGTAAATGAATACAAAATTGACTTAATGTATTCGGATATTGTTATCAAGCTTTTAACTCTTCTGGACAAAGGCATTTTAAGATTACAGTGGAAATTTTAATACATGGAGCTCCTTTGTAGCCTAGTCGGTAGCGTGCTCGATTTCAGTGCGAGCGGCACCGTGTTCGATTCCCAGTGGGGGCTCAAAAATGTCGGTGCTGACCCAGCATCGTGAGGACAATTGAGGAGCTGATGTGAATAGAAGACAGTGGCGATCACAGTGAGAGCTTCGGTTCTTCTCTCCCAACCCGTCTGGTCAATGTGGGGCAGTAGAGTAACATGTCAAAGTCAGAGAATTGCAAGTGTAAATTCAATGAGACGTTTGTGAAATCTAAGCGTACCTACTTTTCAAAGGAAAAAACGGATTACGATGCCAAATGTGTGATATGTGAATGCGACTGTTAAATACAAGTAGGCAACAAAGGTATTTTAACGTGGATCGCCATGTGAGTACAGGAAAACATCAGAAAGCAGTTATCGATTCCGAAAATTGTGAAAATATTAATTCCCTTATTAATATCAGGTTTACTTAACTCGATGAAAAATAAGTACAGCAGAACGTGTCATACAGTTTAGGATCACATATCCTACATGTTAAATGACTATACCCTCAACTACAGATATTTGATGATTCAAAGATAGCTAAAAAGTGTCAAACACAGACAATATTAAAGGGTGCGATTGCTGCACATCTTGTTTCGGGGTGTCAGCAGATGCAAACAATCATCAATAACAGAAGATGTCAGTACATAGCTCATTTGTACTTTAACAGAAAAAACGACGGTATTCAAACAAAAGTTACTACACTCAAGACGGTAACAACAGAAAATACTAGTAACAAACTGATTTCTCTAAAAAAAGACAATCTACGTGGAATTTCGAAAGTGTTGCTTTAAATGGTGACAGTGCAACAGTGAATTGTCGATGACTTCTGAAAACAAGGTGGTGAAGGAACAATGTTTTATTGTTCCTTCACGGAAGAGCTAATTTAGGGAACTTTTTGATGTTGGCTGCCCAGTTTATATTGGTAACAACTCTGTGCATCAAGGCTGTGACCAAATAAAGTATGACATTGAGAGGATTGTGATTGAAATGTTTCTTTTTTAAATATATACATACAGAAACAATATGACTGGAAATACATGCGCCACGAAGGAACTGTGCAATCACCAAAGACCGACGATGATCATAATGACGATGATGGCTGTATTTTCTAATATAATTTGCATCATCATGTCTTAACCAAGTAAACAACAAGGGATTCTGCCAGGACCTTCAATTTGGAGGGGTGTAAAGTCAAAATTAGGAGGGTGTAACTGGAATTTAGAACGGTTTCTATCGATTTTTAACCGTAAACGTTTTAAAGTTAGGGTGGTATTCTTGAAAATTTGGGGGTTGCGCTCTCACAGGAGGGAGGTTTGGCGGAATCACTGAAATCGACTGACTTCGGCAATTCTTAAATTTTTGCCTCTAGTTAGCAACTATAACTTTTTGTTTTTTTACGGAGGGTAAACAGAGGTAAACATTACCCTGTTTGACCCTCTCGAAACTTCACAACTCCCACACTAACGTTTCTTACACGTGATAAGGTTCAGCCAAGGCAAGACTTAAGTCAGTGGGTGATGGTAAAATGGTTGTCTATTAAATATTTCTATAATCTATTTAGTACTTCGTTATATACTTCTATAAAGAGATTCTTAAATCAAATAAGATATAAAATATGTAAAAATCTATTACAAATATATCATGACTTACGCCTATGAACTGTCACGTCTTTAAGGGTGTATTAAATTCTACCGTTCCATGGATATTGAATATTTCTCATTGTTATAAGTGAAGATAGTAATCTCGATTGTTGATTCGATTTTACTACTGAAATTGGTAAGTAAAAAAATATGAACATTAACCATTATTTGAGTTATTTAATATATAAAACACAGAGAAACTTCATGAAAACGTTGTAACGAGTAGGAGTTTAATTTGCAATTAATCCTATGATAGCTGAATCTAAACGGAAAATAAAATCTTGACATTGTTTGGAAACGTAACTAAGTTTTGCAAACATGTTAAAAACTTAAGGCAGACCTAATGACAACATGCTGAATAACGAAATTAGGATGAGTTCTTTAAATGGTGAGAACTAGCCAAATTTAAAAAAGACCTGACAGGTTTATAGTCATTGGTTTTAAATCAAAATAATAAATTGAGGTTGTTTTATCCAACCCTCAAATCAATTTCTTTCTCCCTGTTTTGGTGGAGGCACTAATCTGTTACACACGGAGAGAGCGAGATTACAAGCCAAGGTAGAGAATATCTCTAAATTATATTTTTTTAGGTGTTCACATTGTATGAGAAAGATTACTGTGTAAAAATAAAAAAAGAGAGAAAAGAGTGTACAAATATATACTGGAGAATATTATTATATTATTATATTATATATACTTTAAAGATGGGAAGAGAATGTTTCTAAACGTTATTTTATAAAATATGGCAAAACATATTTAACAAACTAAAAATCCAGTTCAGAGGCCATTTAACATTGGAGGTTACACACA
>JAGDQP010068282.1:0-11040 GCA_022664845.1 Lepisma saccharinum
ATGAAATTTAACTTCATCAGTGCTTGAATACTTTGCGTTTTCTACGTGAGTTTCCTATACCACCCAGGAAGTACCACGCTTGGCGCGTTGAGGATTTTTTTTTACATGGCCTCTTCTCAAGTTTCAAGAACCAAACCTACCACAATGTAGCGAACTTGCATCATGGATTCATGGCTATCAAATGTTTCTTTTGGGTTTCTTCAACTACTCTTTATATGACTTCGATATGAAGTTGAATTCTCGAACACCCTCGTCATCCTGTTCCCTTACGTCTGGTATCTTCGGGCTCTTTATCGAGACTTTCATCAGTGCGTTCACATGATTAGGGAAAAGTCGAGCCCGCTTGGAACACAAAATTCGGTTCATCGTGGAAAATGACCTCTCCACAGAAGCTGTGCCAACAGGTAAGAGTAATCAATTTCACTACGGAGGATAACAATGGAAACATCGCTTTCTTCTGATCATCAGAAACGAGTTTACACAGAAATTGCAAGCACGAAAGATCTCTTGGAAATCGTCGAAGAACCCTGTATTCAAAGGAAATGTCTTCCAGAGATATGTCCAATAATAGGGAAAGCTTCTTAAAGTCTGGATTTTCCTCTTTCTCTTTAAGGATCTTCTGAAATGACGCCAGAGCCTGAAAGTCGTCATTAAACCTGTCTCTAACATTTTGCATTATTGCTTCTCTGTAACACTTCCCAATCTTGATCATCTCTTGTTTTGAGATATCACAAAAAGTAACACTTGCCTCTCCTGCAGAGTTGATCATTGCTTTTAACGCATCAAGAATTTCTTCTATACTGTAGGGCAAAAAATCCGATACAACTGCATTTACGAGCGACATGGATTCACAAATGTTATTCGAAGTACTTTAAAGAGCCCTACTCAGTCTTACTAGTGGCTTCAATAACTTTGATAGAGTCAAAACAAACGCGGTAGAATACTCCAGCCAAACTATAGTAGTCCGCACCATCGCTATAGATGTGTTCGAGGGATAAGCACGTAGCGGTGAAGTGTTTGCAAATAACGACCACACTCACTTCGTAAGATAACCAGCGTGTCTTTCCTGGCTGAACAAGTTTATGTGGTAATTTATGAAGAGCAGTTTCAATTTCCTGTAATATACTCATCCTTTTATGCTGCCTCGAAACAATGAAAATAGTTCATTCATTGTACTTATTACTTTCTTGATTACCGGCGAAGATTCACAAGCTCTAAGCAAAGAATGCTGTAGCAAGGGAGCTCTGCAGTGAACGAATATCATTTTGGGGAATTCTCGTTTCAAGAGAGCTTGCACTTCTTTATGTTTGCCACTGAATTTAGAAGCGCAATCAAAAGATGCTGCAACCAAATATTTCAGTGACAAACCAATATCCTGGATTTCATTTACATTAACTTCCGTTGTATCTTCAGCCTTACACTGAGCGAAGAAAGTTCCTGAAATGCAAAGTAGCGAAGATAGGCAACACACCATACAGGAAAGTTTGCGCTTAATCAGTTCTGGAGAGCAAACGAATATAGTTTCCTTCCCCATCCTCCATGCAGACTTCGCTAAAGCAGTGATTGGAAGAACATATACAAAGAGACAGACACGCCCTTCCGTAGCTTAAACTTACTTCTTCGTCCAAAAGCACGAGCTTAATAACTACAAAACATCAGTAAATTATTAAACATAAGTAAAAAGTCGCATTTATTAGGCTGTTTTGAGCTGAAAACTCTCTAAGTCCAGCTTCGGGTATCTTCGAGAACAGTAAACCAAATATGCCAGGTTCGAGCCCCCAAAGGTACGGTGAATCTTTGCAATTGGAAAAAATAGTGCAAATCTGTTTTTCTTCTTTTAAGTTCAATAAGATATCTTGAAATGTTATTAAGTGTAGAAAAAAGTAACATTCATTGAAATACGTAATGATACAGTATTCCCAAACTATCCATACATCTGAACACGTGATGGTTTTGTCACCTATGTTTCCATACGTAAAAGAACATCTCCGATGAAAGCAAAGACAGCAAACATATTTTTCGCTTTTATAGTATAATAAACAAGACAAAGAGACCAACCAACAGCATTTACAAAGTATATGGATGTCATTGTCTTGGACACCAAAAATTCAGTCATGTTTCTTCAGAGGGAGCCCTCTCCGAAGGTGCTTGGTAACTATGTTCATGTTAGCTCAGTGTAGAGCGCTGGGGCTTTTAATCGAGAGGTCCTGCGTTCGAACTCCGTTCGGGACAATTCTTTTGTTTGTAATGATATATTTCTCAAATCATGAATAAGTAGATAAAAATTACATTGAAATAAAATAGTTTCATCTGTGTTCATATAACCATTTCAGGACATAAGTAATTATTATGTTTAAAATATAACATCAGAGAGGTGGTGGGTGTTGACAGAAAGTTGGTATATTGTATGTGAATGTTAAATACAAATAAATTAAATCGTGTAATAACAATAAATAATTGCGTGTAGTGTATTTGTCTGCAGCTATTTGTCATACGGAAGTTACGCCTCCATATTCTCATTTACCTTCTTGAAATAGCCAAAGACTGTCAAAAGAAAATAAGGTTACAAGGGGAAATACCCAAAGTCGGATCATCGTTGCAGACCGCAAGTTCAATATCCCCAAAGTTCACGATCTCCACGAACGATGAGGACACTAAACTTTAGTTTAATTTCTTTCCACAGGTTTTCAGTTCAGTACTCTTAAATGCTTTCTTCATATGGAAGTGGTGAGGTTTTAATCTCTCTCGGGCTTGGTTCCAAATTATGTGATGAAGCGAAGTTACTATCGTCTTAAGTAGAAAGAAAAAATGCTTGTTTTGATCAGGGATCGAATCTATGTCCGTGTCGCATTGGTTTAGAAAGCAAGAGTTTTAACCATGAGCTAATTTTACAACTAAAAAGTATTCACAAGATTTGTGTTAAGACACCACCAGACTGAGTCACGCTAAGTGGACCATTTTATACATTATTGATTTTAGTTAGATAAGGAAGATTATATTAGATTGGTGTAGGTTAGTTATAGTAAAATTGGGTCATTCCTGGACAAATCATCCAATTTTAGAAAAACTGGTTACATCACTATTTTAGAAAAAAATATTTTTCGTGTGTGGATTCCTACATACCTGAAGATATCAGAACGGCTTTCGAAATAAATGTAACGCTTTTATATTTCCCGGGGCGACCATATTTCCAACATGGCGGGTGATGTTTTTTACTCCCGTATTAAGACCTGCATATCTCAAAAACTAGAAGAACTAAAGAGCTGAATTAAAAACCATTGGATATCTCTTGAAGTGTACTTCGAAGATGTGGAATCCCGTCTTTGAAAATTAATTTCTTTATTCCAAAAATTAGGCTGAAAATTAGTTACAAATTGTATGAAATTCGATTTTTAAACCAATTTTTGGGGGTGTAGGAGTTGAATAAAATTCTGCAAAATTTTGTCATGTTTAGACCTCCAAAAAGAGTTTCTGGCCTAAATCACACCTTTTTTTGCGGGTGTTCAAACATGGCCCTTTACAAAAAAAATGCCGGATTTCGGGCTTAAATATCTCATATGCGTTCTCATGAAACAATCCGAAACATGGTTTCGAAAAAGCTTCGTATGTGACCAACTAACAGTAGAAATTGCAACTTTTATTTTGTAATAGTTTGGTGAATACCAGCGGATTTTCTTTACTATACGATGCAAATGCAAATGTGTTATCTTCACGAAATTCACCATGTTTTCGAGAAGAAGCTGAATATAAGACTGCAATTTCTCTTGTGATGTTTAGAACTATCAGCAGAATTATTGTGTAGAAAACTCTGCGGCGTTGAATCACAACGCTTTTTTGCTACAGGGAAAATGCCGGGTTTGGGTCTAAAATATCTCAAATGTGCCATCATAAAAAATGTGAAAGTTGGTCTTCTCCAGGAAGAATTTTATGTTCTCAAATCACAGTAGAAATGGCAATTTTTATTTTTGAGTGGTTTGGTCAGTAAAAAAATGTTCATGGAAGTTAAAAGTGTGCCTTTAAAGCAGTGTAGTAATATGAAGCTATATACACATATATTCCGCTTGCACTGACCAAACCAATTAGAAATAAAAGTTGCAGTTTTGGTTGTGAGCTGACCACTAACAAGGCTTCCTTTAAATTTCAGTTTTTTTAAATTAGATATTTAAGCCCGAAATCGTGCATTTTTTGACGCAACACTATGTGTGAACCCTGAAAGAAATGAATGTAATTCAACAAAATGATTTTTTGAATATCGACACTATTACAAATGACTGCAGCCTTAGATTTGACTGCTTCACAGAAAAAAATGTGGTCTCTTTGAAGATACCACATTTGCATTTGCATTGTATGAAGAAGAAGAAACTCAACTTGCACTAACCCAGGAAGCCAAATGCCGACAAGGACGGCAAATGTTCTCGGAGTTTGGTCGAGGCGGCGTCGGTGATAGGCAGAACCCAAACTAGTAGTTGGAAAGTAGAGGCGTTTGGTCGTCGGGCCATTTCCGGATCGCTGTCGGTCTCTGACTTGCCGGCATAGAGGCGAAACTCCGAGCATCCCCCAGCACTTGATGGTGGGAAAAGGATGGGCACCCGCCCATTGCCTTAGTTCGGGAAAAGCGTTCATTTCCATTTCCTGATGGTGAAGAGCGAGGCCCCGTTTATTCTTGATGGTCGGGAAATAAGCGAGTCCCCCACCCACTTCCTGGTGGTCGGGAAAAGGTTGGGGTACGGTAATTTTCGGACCGTTTTAATCTAGAATTTATGTACCTCAAGTATCGGCATTCCTTTGCAAAAGAATTCTGCCGGTAGATTAGAATATAGAAAGATGAAAAGGGGAAACGTTCTTTACATTTGTTAAAAGCAAAAGTGCCTTATGTGGGGCCAGGAACTTATAATTTATTCTTAGTACTAGCTGTTGCCTGCAGCGTCACTCGACTCGGAAGCCCTCTTCGAATATCTGGTTGTACGGTATAGTGGATAAAGCACTGGAGAGCTGTTCTAAAGGTACCGGGTTCGATCCCACCACAGGCCAGCGATGTTTCTTAAAAAAAAATTACTTTTTTCATTTCTATTTTCGCAATATGCACTTCTTTTTCTACCTTATCGAACATTAGTGGAATAGATTAGTTAAAGCCAGATTATACATGAATTTCAAATATCGAGCTTAGACAGTGTGGCCAGAGCGTTGATATGTCAGTCAGTCAGGATTTCTGTTTTATATATAGAGAGTATTATTATTATTATTGCCTTTTCAGGGTATTATAGTATAAATTCAAATTGCCTTATTCTCAAAAGATTAGGAGTACTGACGTTTTTTTTAATCTGAAATTTTTAGAACATTGACCGAGACGCCGTAAGTCAGTGGTAGAGCGTTGGCGTAGCATTCGGGAGCCGTGGGTTCAATCCCAGCGGTCGACCATCCTGGTTGAGGTTTTTCCACGTTTTCCTCAGTCACACCAGGCAAATGCTGGGATGGCACCTACAGCATAGACCCTGGCCGACACCTTCCCGAATCCTTTCCCATCCCCTAGCCCGGCTTAATCGTTATAAATAAAATTCAAATTTAGATCATAGAGGGAAAATTTTTGAATTAGTGTTTCCTTTTTACAGAACAAGGCATCATAAATTATTGACATTCTGACAAAGATTGTATTTGTTCAAACGTTTTATCAACAACCATCACTTAAAATATTTGTATTGCTCCCAAACTTCAATATTTAACACCTTCTTGTTTAGCTGTATATCTATATGTATCTTGTATGACTTAGTGCTATCTTGGCACCATGTTGTTCGTAGAACATTAATAAATATTGCATTAATCTATTATTACCACAACAAATGTAGTGATATTTCACGTTAGTAATAAACGGCTAAATAAAAACTTAAAATTTCTAATTCATGTATACTGGGAAACATCGAGTTTCGGGTGATAATAGTAGTACAATCACGATATTTTGATGATCCTCTGAATCTAGATAAAGTGACAGTAATCCTGGTGCAAAACTAGGAGTTTTATTGTAGTTGTATTTGCTATGAAGATTTATTTTCGAGATATTCTGTGTAATGAAGAACAAACCTCCACAACTCCGTGCGTAAAGTAATACTGTAATGAATATGGTGTTTGTGTTACTTTCTACATTCCATTTCGGACTTCTACAAGTATCTTATTGACGAAAGTTTTTCGGACATTTAAGCCAGAAATCCGGCATTTTTCGCAAAGGACCATGTTTGAACCGTCGTAGAAGAGGAGGAGTGTGATTCAGAACCATGATTTTTTGCGTGCATACACTCGGTTGGTAGGTCTAATTATTACAAAATTTTGTAGAATTTTATTCAATTCCTTCACCACAAGAAATCTGTTAAATATCAAATTTTACACAATTTATTACTTATTTTTCAGCCTAATTATTGGAATAAAGAAATTAATTTTCAGAAAAGATGATTCCGTACGTTCAACGTACACTTCAAGAATTACCCAACGGTGTTTGATTAAGCTTTCTCTAGCTCTTCTGTTTTTTTAGATATTCAGGTTTCCGTACATGTCTACGGTAGTAAAAAACCCCACCTGTCATTTTGGAAATATAGTCGCCCCGCGAGAAATAAGGCTATAACATTTGTTTCAAAAGTGGTTCTGATATCTTCAGGTATGGAGGAACCCCTATATGAGAAAAAAAATTTCTAAAATGCTGATGTAACAACTTTATTCTAAAATTGGATGATTTGTCGTGGAATAACCCAATTATGTATGTTTCAGTTTCTGGCATAAAGTATGAAGCGAAATGCTATTAACATTCCATTCTAATAATAATTTTCATAAATAAATTTTCATCAATAAGAAAAGCTGTTTCATCAATAAGAAAGCAGAACAATCAATTGTTATATGCTTTTACACGTATAAAATATACAATGCAGATTTAAATCTGGAAAAAGCATACAGACACAATATTGTTCTGTTCGAAGACAACTGCGTAGATGGAAATGAATATCATTCCTTACCAAACAGTAAGTTTGTTTTACTATTACTAAAATAAAAGAAATAATTTAATGTTCCTTATCTAAAATCACTAATGTATAAAATGGTCCACTTAGCGTGACTCAATCTACTGGTTTGTTAAGACAATCTGGGCAACATTTCTCTAGCTGTAAAAGTAGCTCTTGGTTAAAACCTTTGCTTTCTAATCTAATGCTACACGAACGTGGGTTCGAGCCCTGGTCAGGTCAAGTATTTTTCCTATTAGTTAATAAGACTATAATAACTTCTCTTCATCAGATGACAAAAGTATAGAATTTGCCAGCAAGAGAGAGAGAAAAGCATTTCAGACTCATGGAAAGAACTTCTGTCTTATTTACTGAAGAACAGTTTAGTATCTTAGTGACTCATCGTTCGTGGGGATCATGAGCTTTAGGGATAGTGAATTTGTATGAACTTTGGGGATAGTGAATTTGCTGTATGGCACCTTGGTCCGACTTCGGATATAAAAACATTTACTTAATTTGTATTTAACGTTCACATGTAACATACTGACGTTCTGTCAACACGCACCACTTCTCTGATGTTATATTTTAAACATAATAAGTACTTATGTCCTGAAATCTTTGTATGGATACATATAAAACTGATTATTATTATTTTATGTAATTATTCACGCTTTGAGGAATATATCATTATAAAAAAAACTTACCAGAAGGGGATTTGAACCCACGACATCACGATTAGAAGTCACGCGTTCTACCAATGAGCTAACATGAACACATCTATTTATTTTTTTCTGATAGAACTCCTTCTGAAGAAACAGGACTGAATTTTCGGTGTTCAAGACAAGGACTTTTATATACGTTGCAAATGCTGTTGTTTTTCTCTCTTCTCTTGTTTATTATACTATGAACGCGAGAATTAAATCTGCTGTATTCACTTTCATTGCAAATGTGCTTTTACGTATGGAAACGTAGGTGGCAAAACGATCACGTGCTCAGATGTATGGATGGTTTCGAAATAGTGTATCATTACGTATTTTATCGAATGTTATTTTTTTCTACACTTAATAACATTTCAAAATGTTTTATTGCACTTGAAAGAAGAAAAAAAGATCTGAACTTTTTTTTAATTGCGAGGATTCATCCTTCCTTCTAGGGCTCGAACCTGGCATCTTTGGTTTACTGTTTCCGAAGGTACCCGAAATTGGACTTAGAGAATTTTCAGCTATAAGATAAGATAAAATGAATTGTATTGGCGGTAACAGCACTATGGCTTACGCCTTTCCCGAGAATTTTCAGCTGAAAAGTGCAGTAATCAATGCGGTCATCCTTTTTGGAATAGGGTGTACATTTTTCTTTTCAATTGTCCTTTAATAAAATTCCGGAAAAGATTAGAATCCTGAATTATGCTCAGTATGTTTGAGCAGTGTATTGAGTATGTTTAATATGTTCTCGTAGCATTCATGAAGAATTTATTGTGTAAGATTGTAATAGCTGACTTACTTGAATAAAAAAGTGGTAAAGATAGTCGACTCCGGGTCGTGGGTTCAAATCTCACTGTCGACTATCATTTTTTGTTGTTGGAAAAATCAGTGATGGAATGACATTGCGCATGCATCGTACTGGAACTCGGTAGTTATTGTGGGAAATGAGAAGGGTGAAAGCACGTTGATATACACCTGCGTGACAACGAGGATGCAAAATCATGCCCTAGATACGTGTACCTACATAGGGATTGTGCAAGACGTGAAACTTAGAAACAAATAGAGAAAAGTGTGTTTAATAATGGACATGATGAAGGACAATAAAATGATGGAAGCAAAAGCATGCATTATTGTACGAGCAATTGATAAATGACGCGTGTACACAGTCTGTGCATGATTGGACATCTTGCGGAAATCACTGCTACACAGGGGTGCGAAATGTTCCAAGATGCTTGTCGTATTAGTGACAAGCATACCATGAGTACAATAGAAAAGGCTTGAACACAGGATTCGTAAATTGGTTATATATCAACGACAGTGCGTAAGATGTTTTCACGTCAGTACAAAACGATATAAATATCATGTGCTAGTATGTAGGAATGGATCTTTCGATAGAATGACTCGAAAATTCTGAACAAAATGCTGTCCAGTGGTTGCATATAGTGCGAAGCACCTAGTGGAATATTAGTATCAAACTCGTTTCCCAAACATGGTCTTCGCTTTGCTAGTTAACGGCTTTCAGCTCGTATACAAAACTGTTTTAACCAACAGAAAAAGATAGATAGGAGTCAACGGTGGGATTTGAATCCAAGACCCCACGCTCCAAAGTCGACTACCTTCAGCACTCGGCCACACCGTCAGTACAGAAACCGCTACTCTTGCTTATATCTTTGACCTGCAGGCTGAGGGGTTAAGGCATTGGATAGCTGGCTGGAAGGTATTGGGTTTACATCTCACCTAGGTTTAGTTTCTTTTACTTTTTTCAATCATTGGTATATCACATTTCTTTCATACTTCTTATAAATAAATGCTTTTGCATCTTTATACATTTTCATCATTTTATAGCGTCGTTTACGTGTTCAGAAGATGAAAACTTTAATGGACAGATGGAATTTCTCCTAAAATTATGTCTACATTCTCATTGACATGGGCTATAATAAATCTTACCATTTTCGAGCGGAAATTTTTTATCTTTTTTTTGTGATGAAAATTCACTCTAAAAGAGTGTTCCCTCTTCTCGCTCATATCGAGCAGAATTTCGCTCTTTTGATTTAGTGTGTAGACACGAGATAACGCTTTTGCCAAAGTTTTAAAGTAAACATTGCTTCATAACCTCAAATTGAGTTTCATTTGCTCTTGTAATATTTTTGATTACTGTATTTCTGTGCTTGACAACCTGTGTTATGATTAGGGATTCCGCCAGGATTTTCAATTTGGAGGAGGGTGTAAAGTTAAAATTGGGAGGGTGTAAGTGGGTTTTGCATGGTTTCTATCGATTTTCGATCAGCTGTCGATTTTCGAATTGTGTGACACAGGAGGTTGTGTGGCGGAATCACTGGTTATGATAGTTTGTAAATATTAATAAAATCAAGACAATATGAGCAGGCAATTTTGTTCTATATACGAAAAAGTAAAGAAGTTATATTACAAAACACTTACGTGCGACAGAAATTATGTTGCCAAATTCGAAATCAGCACCCCCAAATTAGTAAAAAATAGATAAATTTCTTCATCTTACGGGAAAATGTTTTAAACATTGTCTTGTGTAATTACCGTCTTGAACTCGACGGCTGGTCATATTAACTTACGTGTTCGCTTGATTTCGTTAATTACATTCTTTATGTAGCCTTCAGTGTTAAAATTGGCAGCGTAATGTATTTCTTTGAGCTCGTCCTGTTATTCAAGTCTTGGAATGTACTTTAAAATAAAGTATGTGAAATTGACATTTTTCATGTTTTATTCAAAATGGAAGTTTGAAAAAGTGAAGGGTCATATGAAGACACTTGAACCGAGGACGTCAGATTGTAGTCTGATGCTATTATTTCCACTCATTATTCCATTACGCCACATAGCAAGCTTCAGAATTTGGCACAATTACTGTATATTTTGCCAGTATTGAATGATCGTTCCAGTTCGAAACTTAAACGAGAATAGTTGTCTTTATAAACGCAATTTAAAGTTACACTGTGTTATTTCTCTCTTTATTAGAGTGTGTATTTTTATTTTTATTTTAACTTTAGTGGGTGCAATGCTTATTATTATTATTTACTGAAGTTCTTTTCTATTTTTGGAGTTCATGCTTTTCGCCGATGAAGTAAGTTTCAGACATTCAAATTTGTGATTGGTTACAATAATCTCGTGATGTAAAGAGTTCTGTTGCCTTATCCAGGATTGTAGAAGGGTCTAAAACGTGTACATGGTTTCAAACTAGGTGCTTGTCTTTCCCTTCATAGGTCTCTCTAATCACTGCATGTATGTTCCCGAAGGAGCGAAAGGGGGAACAGGTATTTCTTACTTGTCCTGAACTGATTAAACGCAACATTTCGTGTATGGTGTGTTGCCTACCTTCAATACTTTGAATT
>JAGDQP010068284.1:0-11039 GCA_022664845.1 Lepisma saccharinum
ATACCCATCCCAGAGATATGAATAACTTAGTGTAACACACACATTGCTGGCATCGTTTGTAATCTATTAGTACTCGTTAGTAACGTAAAACAAAATTATTCGAAAAAAATTAAGAGTCATATCAGATTTTTCCCCTGCTGAGAACGGGAGAAATATTGACTGAAATTTCTGGAATCATTTTAAATCCGTTAATAACCGTTAGTAACGAGAACACAATCTTGCCATCTGAATAATAACGTAGGCACTCAAAAAATATGTTTTTTTTCGGGAATGTGAAGTTGGCCCGACGAGCAATGTTTTTTTTAAAATATGATGCAATATCTTTGTAATTTGTTAGTAGTGGATATAACATCGTTAATAATGGAATAATGTTAAATTGGAAATTCTGTTTTGGTCATACCAACGTTACGTTTCTAAGCAAAATATAATTTTTTAAGCACTATTTCGTTTGTAATTGATAACCGTTTTTAAAAAAGGAATAATGAGAAAATTATAACTAATATGGGTATTGCCCTGTTCACGATCAACCGCTAAAGAGGGAAACAACCAAGTCAAAGAACCTAACCTCTGGTATCGTTTGTAATCCAATAGTAATCGTTTCTTACGAGAAAAGTTAGTAATGGATTAATATGAAACATAAGAGAAAAATATTTGTTTTGAGTAGAGATGGGTTCACGAAACATTAGATGAATCAATACTACGGATACGCCCAGTGTATCGGTATCAATTGATACTTCAAATCATGAAGTCGATACTTTGAAAATGTTTGACAGAAAATATATTTCCTTGCAAATAATTGCATGGTAGAACGTTAAGTCTATAGCTTACATCTTAAAGTCTCTTGAATGTGAGTCTTATTTATGCCTTTAGGCACCTATAACTCAGGACAGAATTAAATTATAAATTATTGGAAAGCAATATACTTCGATTTTAATTTTAATTGATGTATGTACTATTTAATACATTGAGATACATTGTGTAAAAGTATCTAATATCAAGTAACGAAAGTTAGAAATTGGTATCGGGTTTATCTAAAAAATCTTTTGTCGACTCATCTATCTAGTTGTTAAGATATAAAATTCTGAAAATGTAGAAGAAAAAAAATATAACGTCTGAAGAAATATTTAGAATTCGTACACAAACAAAAAACAGAGACAAGAAAGTTTCCGATTTTGACTTTCGCACCCAATTTGCGTTATATTAAAAAAATGCACAGTAAGCAAAAAACAACCTGTAATACTGCGATGAAAGGATTATTGTGTATTCGAAAGAAAACTACTATGAAGGTCGGAGGAAAAAACAACTGAAAATAAAAGATGTGTTGGTGAGAAATTTTATTACCCTTTAGACCTTTGACACCAGGCATGATCTCTGTTGAATCTAAATGAAGGATAAGATAATAAAATATGATTTGTTTCAGAAATAAAAGTAAAATTTGCAATATTGTTCATATTTGTTTTAAAATAAAAATTATAGGATAAGTATTTAATACATGTTTTAGAATTAAATATTTATTTTTTAAATTTATGTTTTACTTCTAATATTTTGTTTGGTATTACGGCAAAGTGTCATGTTCCTTTAGAAAATTGCATTCTTGTTGATAAGCCAGCGTCACATGCCTAACATATTTGTAATTAATCTGTTAGTTTTTTGTTTTCCTTACTAATTAATAATAATGGAATAGATTTCATAATTTTATTTTTAACAAAATGATAATTTATGTCAAGGCAACTTCCCAAGACCGAACCAAATCGATTCTTTGAAATCGTTGTTCCTATTCCGTTATTAGCGATTCTTTTCAATACGAACTGTTACTTACGGATTACAAACGATTGCAGCAGTTTGGTGGTTTGCTTTGATGATTCTTATTCTTTGCGTGTGAACGTGGATTTGCCCCGTTACAAATTGTTTCTCTGGGTTATTTTTATTTTTCTGTTATTTAAAATGTTGATTTCGTTACTAACAATTACAAAAAATTGGAAAAGATCTGATAATTTTTTTAGAATACGTTGTGTGTCGGCTCAACTCAAAGAGTTTTTTCTTAATAAAAGTTTGTATTATTCGCTTAGTGATGATTTTGTTTTCGTTACTAACGGAATACAAATTATATAAATAGGTTCGGTATTTTATTTGGGCTATATTGTCCTTAGCAGGTAAACGTGACTGCACCGACCCAAGCTTGTCTAATACCTCCGTTATTATTCCCTTATTAACGATATTACTGTATTTTACTGACGATTCTTAAAACATTAAAACTTGTGGTATATTTTTTTTCCAAAATACGTAATTGGTCGAGCCAAATTCAAATGCCAACCAGTAGTGAATTTCTAATAACTTTGTTTATATTCATTTAGTAGCGATTTTGTTTTCCTTAATAACGGATTATGAACGTTCCAAGTGGTATCAGTGTTTGATCTGGACAACCTCGTCCTTAGATGGTGAACCCGCAATTGTTCGAGCTCAGATTGCATTTCTAATAGCTCGGTTACTAACAATGTCATTTTCGTTAACAACGTTTAATAAGGAACTACCAAGGAAATGGTATCAAATTTTAAAAATTAAATTGTGGACTGGATGAGTTCCTAATCAATACGTTCTTGCTACTAACTATTGCTAACGGATTAAAACAATACCAGAGGTTACGATATTTTATTTGGCCATTTTGTCAATAGCATGTTCCTACCCGATCCGTTATCCGTTGAGAATCCGTTATCTACGATTTTATGCCCTTTACTAACGTCTGCAAAACAATTACAAACCGTATAGTGCTGTATACGATTTATTTTTTAAATGCGTATGCCACGACAATTTCTAATGTCCGACCCAAATTATTTTTGAAGTATCTTCTTTATTATTGAATTACAAACGATTGCTTTACTAACGGTTAAAACATTGTTATAATATTTTGTTCCACTTCCATAGTTATTTCTTCTCCTTCTCCAGTTCGGTTACCTCTCTACATGAAAATTTTACATCCAATTTACTCCTTTTCGGAATCATAAAAAATGTGTGCCTCGAAAAATAGTATACTTTTTTCTTTTCCGATTAAGTTTTGATGCATTGAAGCAGAAAAATATAATGAAATTTAACTAATATTTCCTGTTTGTGATTTACTAAAAATTCGTCACTTTTGCCTTTAAAAAATAACAGAGAGGATAGTTATATAAGTTCGCGAGTTCGAGAATCTGGAAGAGACGTTAATTCCTGCACTTTTTCTTTATTTTCGGTATTTCAAACACCCTCGTAAAAATAGGTAGATTTTCTTTCCCTTTGTTGAAATTTTAAACCTTGAACACAGTAAATTATAAAATTTAATAAAAAATATCCCGTTCAGGACACACGAAAAAAATTATAGGTTCCACAATAGAGTATGGTTGAAGGTATCGATCATATAATAAGGTGAGTGTACTATACCAGCATTTTCCTGATGTTAGAAAATAACTCGGAAATATTTTTAATCCTTAGGCTCATAAGGGAGAGGATATCAGAAGCACAATCCTAATATTTAGTTATGGCTGAGTAAAAATGAATTCACTAATGGGGTCGGCAGCAGTGGCCATATGCTAGAAACAACCAATCACCGCTTAAATGTTACTTTCTGTTTCTCTCTGTCTATGAAATCCTGAAAATAAAATATCTAAAATATCTGTGTGTCAAATCCGGAGAACTAAAATTTTTGGAGCGTCTCCGTCAACCTCAGTAAACGAATCGTGTCTGAAGAAAAATAAGATTCGGAGTCAACACATTAATTTTGTAATGAGTCCCTTTGCACCTTGGAATCTGCAACCGTAAATAATAAAAAAATATATATGAAGCGTTGCAGCTGTGCGGTCAAATCATATTAAATCCCATTACATCCATTATAGCTTCTCAGGGTCGCTCTTGCAGGTTCGAAGCTCGATGCTTTTTGATAACCTATACCTAAGAAGTGCCCCAAAGCTACACCGTAGTGGTGACACAAAGCGAAGTTTGTAGAGAAATTTATCCACAATTGCTGCGGCGCTTTTTAACAGCCTGGGCAATGTAGACAATTAATCCACTACGTCTAGCTATAAAAGAAGACGAAGAAATGCCACAACAAAATAAGTTTATTTAATAGAGGGTTAACATATAATACAATTGCTTCTGTATTACCTCTGCATCCTGTACCTGACAAGTGCTACTTATATACATAGTACATGCAGTTAACTGGTAGACTTGAACTTTTCTCTCTCTACTTACATTTAAATTCAATGTCGAATAAATTAACAATTGCTTTTTAACTCTTTTAAAACCAGTGCCATTGATTCCATATTGCACTTTACAATTAAATAAAATATAAAAAAGTTACTGGCTTCGCTTCTGCAGTGACAAAAGTACAGCCATCTAGCGAGCACCTCGGGAAACTCTAAATATATCATTTAATATGTAATGACCTGGTTATATTTCCAACGATATATTAAGAGTTTCCCGAGGTGCTCGCTAGATGGCTGTACTTTTGTCACTGCAGACTGTACTATGTAGAGTAAATTCTATGTAGAGTAAATAATTCTCCATTAAGTAGAGTAAATCCTTCTTTAAACTAGAAGAGCGGGCAAGAGAACAAGTCCAGCTCTTGTCCGATTAAAATAATCAACCTGACTTGCAATTAGAGAATATGGATTCTTTTATAAAAACTGAGGTATCAGAAGAAGAAATTAAACAGAAAGTCGCAGGTATACAATCTTTAGATGAAAATTCGAAATTAAAATTGTTACAGTTATTGCTAAAATATAAAAGTATATTCAATGAGAGGCCTGACTATCATGATAGTTTTATTTATGATATGCAGGTTAAAGATGGAGTAGTGGTGAATGCAAAACAATATCCAATTCCTTTAAGCAAACGGGAACAAGTTAAAACTGAATTATTAAAATGGGAAAAATGAGATGTTATAGAAACGGCTAATAGCCCGTTTAATAATGTGCTTCATGTAGTAGATAAATCTGACGGTACAGTTAGGCCAGTACTTGATTTACGTTTGCTGAATAAATTTATAATTTGTCCGAAAAATCAGGTACATAATATCTCAGAGTTACTAAGAAGTTATACTGGAAGTAAATTCTTAACAAAATTAGATCTGTCATTAGCCTATTTTCAGGTACGTCTTTCTGTAAGAAGTCGCCCGTTTACGGCCTTTAGATTTGGTCACCAGCAGTTTCAATTGAAGAAATTACAATTTGGGTTAATAAGTTCTGTTTCAGTTTTATAGCAACGATGAATTCTATGTTTGGCTTAGAAACATACCCTTGGCTCAAAGTTTACGTGGATGATTTGTGTTGTCATACTTCAACTTCCGATGAACATCTCTTCAGGATTGAATATATATTAAAGACTTTACAAACCCATGGTTTAACATTAAAACTGCGAAAGTGCAAATTTGCCCTTTCAGAAATTATTTTTAGATCATATAATAAACGGAAATTATATGACAGTGGGCCCAAGTAAAAACGAGGCAATTCTACAATATCCCAGACCAACCAGTCGTAAGCAACTACAACGTTGGCTTGGACTATGCAACTGGCAACAAAAGTTTGTAAATAGGTACTCAACTGTCATGGAACCATTGAACCAATTGCTTAAGAAAAATGGAAAATGGATATGGTTTGAACAGCATGAGCAGGCTTTTAACGAAATGAAAAGAATAATGGTAAGTAAACCACAGCTAACTCAACCAGACTTTAGTAAACACTTATATTTGGTAGTTGATGCGTCATCGGTAGGAATTGGAGGTTATGTAGGTCAAGGAAAATTGGAAGATAATGAAATTATTCAATATTTGAGTCGTACGTTAAAGAATTCAGAAAGAAGGTACTCAGCAACAGAAAGAGAATGTTTGACGATTGTTTATATGAGTAATAAGTTGTACCAGTATCTACGTGGCAGATATTTTAAAGTATATTATGATCAGAACTGTTTAAAATGGCTAAATAACGAAAAACAGTGGAATAATATAATTTTCCGATGGGGTATGAAAATCCAAGAATTCGACTTTGATGTCCAATATCTTCCCGGAAAGAAAAATAAGATAGCAGACGCTTTAAGTAGAGCACCAAAAGACTGTCAAACTGAGACTCACTTTATTGGATGTCTAGCAGATCAATTATCAAATTTGAATCTTAATTAGAGTTATAGAATTACAGAAAGTAATTGAAAATCTGAAGAAAAATATCAAAATAAGTAGAGGGAAAATTAAATACAAATGGGAAGAAGGTGTCTTATGGTCTAAATCCGGAAAGAGTAAAACTTGGAAAATTGTGATACCAAAACCGAATATGACTGATATGTTAAGAAAATATCACAACTCAATGGGCCATTTTGGTATTAAACGGACAACCAAAACTTTGCAAAAGCATATCTTTGCAAAGCAATTTAAAAAAATGTGTTAAATCTCATTAATAATTGCCAAATATGTAATGAAACTAAACCACACTTAAGATGTAATACAGAAGCAATTGTATTATATGTTAACCCTCTATTAAATAAACTTATTTTGTTGTGGCATTTCTTCGTCTTCTTTTATAGCTAGACGTAGTGGATTAATTGTCTACATTGCCCAGGCTGTTGAAAAGCACCGCAGCAGTTGTGGATAAATTTCTCTACAAACTTCGCTTTGTGTCACCACTACGGTGTAGCTTTGGGGCACTTATTAGGTATAGGTTATCAAAAAGCATCGAGCTTCGAACCTGCAAGAGCGACCCTGAGAAGTTATAATGGATGTAATGGGATTTCCTATGATTTGACCGCACAGCTGCAACGCTTCATATATATTTTATTATTATTTACGGTTGCAAATTCCAAGGTACAAAGGGACACATTACAGAATGGCTACCCAATATGGCGGCTCGATTAACGTGAATAAAAAGATACCAAGTGACGATAATTCCGATTCAGAAAATGACTCTGGAAGTCCATCTCAGGAACGCATCAATCATCGAATACAAAGCGAGAGATGCGAAGATGAAGAGGTGATGACTAATCCTCTTTTACGGAAAATGCTTGGTATGATGGAAAAGATGTTTCAAGAACAAAAGAAGGAGGAAAATTTAAAGAAGAACGTAGGCGAAAAAAAGAACAAAACCTTAAAGAACAATTCGAAGGTTTAAATAGTCGCAAATTGATTTGAGTAGCAGAGTTGATTCTAAGTTGACTGCTATGTCGGAGAAGATTGATGGATATTAAAAGCTGTTTACCACTAATTATCAAGAGTGTACAAGAGAAACACAGAAACAGAATGAAAAAATAGGAGAATTGCAAGCAGAGGTTGTCAATCTCAAGCATCGCGTAGAACAACTGGAGAGAAGTAATGACGTACAATTAGCTGAAACAAATGTTATTGTAAATCGAGAGAATGAGCTTGTGAAGCCTGTATTAAATGTTCATAATAAAGAAAATTTTGAAACGCAAACACTACCGAGAGGAGGAGAACCAACTGAAGGTTTTAATGAGCTTTACTACAATGTTAATTCAGATAATGAGAGTGTTTTTTCATCAGAGCAAGATGAAATGAGAGTGTCTCAACAACCAGAGACTAGTTCGAAGCACCAATTTGTGTCAGATTTAATTCAGCAGTTATCAAGCACCACTCCTAGGGAACCAATACTGAAGGAAATCGAACGTATACTCGATGGAGAGGTGAAATATCAGAAAAAAGTTCTAATGCGTACTTAAGAGAGTTGATTACGTATTTATCCCTTTTTAAATTGAATACACGAACCCGACTAGGACTAATACAAAGGGCTATGGTTGGCGAAGCGGCAGGCTGGTTCCAATCAAGTAGATCGTATATAAGAAGTTACAAGGACTTTTGTATAGACTTTATGGAAGAATATGCAAGCAAAATGAAGATTCAGGAATGGAAAAGAGGTTAAAGAAGATGAAAATCGATTGGTCAAATGTAAAGTCCCTGGTAACTCAAGTGTATATATTAATTGATAAATTCAGAAACATCGATGAGGAAATGTCAGATAAAAGTCTAGTAGAGAACATTACTAGCATGTTGCCACTTGGAATGCGACGAAACCTATCGATCATGGAATCTGGGAGTCTCGGTATGTTTCTTAGATATATTAAGAAACTTGATGAAATTAATATTGATCTTGACGAATCCTCCCTGAGGACTTACAATGAGAATCCCAACCAGAGAAAATATAATAACTGGCGAACTAGAAATGATAGGTATCGTTTTAACGAACAAGGACAGTATAATAATAATATAAGTGGATCTAGCAGGAATATGAACGAACCTAGAACATATAAGCGAAGCACAAGAAATGGAGACCAAAGGGCAAATTTTTGTACAATCAGAAACAGTAATCCACATAATGATACGCAAGAGAATGCAGGTAATGCGAGAAGAGGAATAGGTCTTGTCAATGATCAAGCGAGTTTCGAGGGAACATTGCAGGCGGAAAATAATATAGTTATATCTCCAACTAATTCTCCATTAAGTAGAGTAAATCCTTCTTTAAACTAGAAGAGCGGGCAAGAGAACAAGTCCAGCTCTTGTCCGATCAAATAAATCAACCTGACTTGCAATTAGAGAATATGGATTCTTTCATAAAAACTGAGGTATTAGAAGAAGAAATTAAACAGAAAGTCGCAAGTATACAATCTTTAGATGAAAATTCGAAATTAAAATTGTTACAGTTATTGCTAAAATATAAAAGTATATTCAATGAGAGGCCTGACTATCATGATAGTTTTATTTATGATATGCAGGTTAAAGATGGAGTAGTGGTGAATGCAAAACAATATCCAATTCCTTTAAGCAAACGGGAACAAGTTAAAACTGAATTATTAAAATGGGAAAAATGAGATGTTATAGAAACGGCTAATAGCTCGTTTAATAATGTGCTTCATGTAGTAGATAAATCTGACGGTACAGTTAGGCCAGTACTTGATTTACGTTTGCTGAATAAATTTATAATTTGTCCGAAAAATCAGGTACATAATATCTCAGAGTTACTAAGAAGTTATACTGGAAGTAAATTCTTAACAAAATTAGATCTGTCATTAGCCTGTTTTCAGGTACGTCTTTCTGAAAGAAGTCGCCCGTTTACGGCCTTTAGATTTGGTCACCAGCAGTTTCAATTGAAGAAATTACCATTTGGGTTAATAAGTTCTGTTTCAGTTTTATAGCAACGATGAATTCTATGTTTGGCTTAGAAACAGACCCTTGGCTCAAAGTTTACGTGGATGATTTGTGTTGTCATACTTCAACTTCCGATGAACATCTCTTCAGGATTGAATATATATTAAAGACTTTACAAACCCATGGTTTAACATTAAAACTGCGAAAGTGCAAATTTGCCCTTTCAGAAATTATTTTTAGGTCATATAATAAACGGAAATTATATGACAGTGGGCCCAAGTAAAAACGAGGCAATTCTACAATATCCCAGACCAACCAGTCGTAAGCAACTACAACGTTGGCTTGGACTATGCAACTGGCAACAAAAGTTTGTAAATAGGTACTCAACTGTCATGGAACCATTGAACCAATTGCTTAAGAAAAATGGAAAATGGATATGGTTTGAACAGCATGAGCAGGCTTTTAACGAAATGAAAAGAATAATGGTGAGTAAACCACAGCTAACTCAACCAGACTTTAGTAAACACTTATATTTGGTAGTTGATGCGTCATCGGTAGGAATTGGAGGTTATGTAGGTCAAGGAAAATTGGAAGATAATGAAATTATTCAATATTTGAGTCGTACGTTAAAAAATTCAGAAAGAAGGTACTCAGCAACAGAAAGAGAATGTTTGACGATTGTTTATATGAGTAATAAGTTGTACCAGTATCTACGTGGCAGATATTTTAAAGTATATTATGATCAGAACTGTTTAAAATGGCTAAATAACGAAAAACAGTGGAATAATATAATTTTCCGATGGGTTATGAAAATCCAAGAATTCGACTTTGATGTCCAATATCTTCCCGGAAAGAAAAATAAGATAGCAGACGCTTTAAGTAGAGCACCAAAAGACTGTCAAACTCAGACTCACTTTATTGGATGTCTAGCAGATCAATTATCAAATTTGAATCTTAATTAGAGTTATAGAATTACAGAAAGTAATTGAAAATCTGAAGAAAAATATCAAAATAAGTAGAGGGAAAATTAAATACAAATGGGAAGAAGGTGTCTTATGGTCTAAATCCGGAAAGAGTAAAACTTGGAAAATTGTGATACCAAAACCAAATATGACTGATGTGTTAAAAAATATCACAACTCAATGGGCCATTTTGGTATCAAACGGACAACCAAAACCTTGCAAAAGCATATCTTTGCAAAGCAATTTAAAAAATGTGTTAAATGTCATATTAATAATTGCCAAATATGTAATGAAACTAAACCACACTTAAGATGTAATACAGAAGCAATTGTATTATATGTTAACCCTCTATTAAATAAACTTATTTTGTTGTGGCATTTCTTCGTCTTCTTTTATAGCTAGACGTAGTGGATTAATTGTGTACATTGCCCAGGCTGTTGAAAAGCGCCGCAGCAATTGTGGATAAATTTCTCTACAAACTTCGCTTTGTGTCACCACTACGGTGTAGCTTTGGGGCACTTATTAGGTATAGGTTATCAAAAAGCATCGAGCTTCGAACCTGCAAGAGCGACCCTGAGAAGTTATAATGGATGTAATGGGATTTCCTATGATTTGACCGCACAGCTGCAACGCTTCATATATATTTTATTATTATTTACAGTTGCAGATTCCAAGGTACAAAGGGACCCATTACAATTTCAGCTTCCTGTAGTTTGAGAGAGAATCATAATATGATTCTATTAGATTCATACAAAAGCGAATCTCACTTCAAAGTCTTCACAAATATGATATCTTATGTGTCTCTCGATCAGTCTGAGTCTCTTCGTGTGAACTCCTGAGTTGTGTTATATTCGGAGGATGAATATCTTGATGCTTTGTGTGTGAAATCCGAAAGCTGAAATGTCTCAGCTGTCTATGTGTGAAATATAAAAGATTAAATCTCTCGAACTCCCTGTGTATGAAAT
>JAGDQP010068286.1:0-11039 GCA_022664845.1 Lepisma saccharinum
GGGTACCTTCCACCAGGCCCCGTTTAAATAACGTCAACTCACGACGACGTTGCAATCCACATGAATCACTCATACATCCACATCCTATAAGGTGTCGCACACAACTGGAGCCGTCGCGGAGCCCTGCAGAAAGATTGGAACACACGTGGTGTCCACCCACAAACCAGTGACCTACTATCCCATGAGTTTTCTAATTCAGTGTACTTTCCTTACCGGTTCTAGCACGAGCCATTACAATACTCATTACAGATCAAAACTTAAATACCTTCTTCTTTGACCCAGCCGGAGGTCTTCCTCTGATTCTTCTCTTCTGATTCTTTGGACACCCCGTAGCCTATACCTTAATTCTACAAGGATTTGGAATGATTTCCAACATTGTTACTGAAGGAAGTGGTAGAAAGGAAATATTTGGAGCCCTAGGAATAATCTACGTCATATTAGCGATTAGATTTCTACGGCTTATTATATGAACCCATCATAGTTGGAATAGACGTAGACACCCGAGCCTATTTCGCAGCAGCCACAATAACAATTGCCGTTTCATCTGTCATTAACATTTTTAGAGGAATTGCAATACTTCATGGCACACAAATTAACATTTCCCCCCCAACCCTTTGAGAATTAGGGTTTACCTTCCTATTCATCATAGGATGCTTCACAGGAGTAATATTAGCTAGCTCATCAATATGTACATACATATTGTAATACATGACACCTACTACGTTTTAGCCCACTTTCGTCAAGTCCTTTGAATAGAAGCAGTATTCGCAATCATAGTATGAATGATCCATTGATTGGCTCTTATTATAGGAACATCTCTTAACCCTTCCTGACTCAAAATTCAATTCATCACAATATTCCTAAGAGAAAGCATCACATTTTTCCCACAGCAATTTCAAAGTCTAAGAGGAATCCCCGACGATATTCTGACTACCCAGATACATACATTACCTGATATATGGTTTCTTGCGTGGGATCCCTTTTATCGCTAGTTCCAGTTTTTATATTAGTCTTTACTGTATGAGAAGAACTTACTAGCTCCTGCCCAATTCTATTTCTCGACCAACGACAAACCTCAGTCGAAACTAAAATGTTACTTCCAGCAGAACGTAGCTACACATAAATTCCTCTTTTAACTATTTAATCTGTAAGATGGCAAGCAAATGCCTTGGACATAAGCCCCAAAAATAAGACAACTATGTATTTCTTATAAATGGCTACCTGAAGCCAATTAGCCCTCCAGGACGTCAGATCACAAATCATACAACAAATAGCATGAGCATACTATAGTCATTGTAATAATTACAGTACTTGTAGGCTGCATCCTGATATCTTTGATATTCAATAAATATATCGACCGATAACTTATCAATATATCAACAGAAGCGCTGAGTTTCAAATTAAAAATAAAGGAATTTTGGAAATTAAAAATGGGGGGAAATAAGGATAAAGAAAATTATCGATATTATTATTGATGTTATATTAATGTTTGTTGGGTTTAATAAATAAGGATTTCAGTTTAAGCTGTGAAATTATATTGTCCAAAACTTTGTCATATTTTAATATACCAAAATAAAAATACGCCAAATTAAAGCAAATATAACGATTTTTGAAACGTTACTCTACACGGTTTATCATTATTCTAGAATACCTGTCAAAAACGCTAAAAAATCTCTTATTGTATAGGTTTGAGTAGAGGACATTTTCAATGAGGTAGTGTACATTTAAGGAAGTGATTGTTTAATTGGGGCAAAATGTTGTATCAAATTATTATTGAGTTCTGTTAATGCAGTGTTTATTAAACAACTGTATAGAGGAGATTCGTTTTATTATTAAACCTAAGTTTTTAATATTTAGCCTGTTTGTTTACTTTGTATATTTACAGGAGAGTTTAAAGAGTGCAACTTGATTGGTTTGGCTTGCTATGCTCATGAACTACGTGAGTATTTTATATATAGTCCTTAATTGTGTTTGACAAAAGTTTATATTTATATAGTTACCTACAGTTTATTATTTCTATATGCAGAGATTGTCCTACAACATTCTGGCATATATCCAAAAATCCCAAATTTTTAGGGTAAAGCTCCCAACAAAAACTAAACCCTGACCTTTGATGTGGAGAGTCGAAAAATCTTTTTTGAGTAAGCAAACTATTAAACTATTATCACAGAGAGAGAGAGAGATAAAGAAAGACAGACAGACAGACAGAAAAAGGAGCAGGAAGAAAGGAAGTTTGATGTAGTGTTGATATTTGTCTTCACTACGCAGTGGGCAAATAATTAGAAGATTATTTTGATTAGTCTGCAATTTATCGTCAAATACATCTGTTCTAGATTGTTTATTCAAATCAAATTAAATGTAATGGTAACTCTATTGCCCCCCTGACCAAGTTAGAAAACGGAAGAATTAACCTGAAAGTTACAAAAACCCAGTACACTTTCCACAAGAGATTGCCTGATTCCAGAGAAAGCTTACCCAGGAGGCTAGTCTATTAAGCCCTCTACTGTTCGAACGAATGTTCGCTGGGCCGTATTGAGTTTAGAGAGAAGTGCTGCATGGCGTAAATCCCATCTACTGTTAATTCCGTCAACTCAGACTTACCCGGTGTGTAAATATGAAACCTGAATTTGTGCATGGACGGCGTCAGCTGTCACTGTGGTTACCGTAAAACTACGTTTTTGGCGCCACTTGCTTGTTTTGACTGCTGATAACGATATGCAACTCACAACCAGACAAGTTTCAAGTCATAGTGTAGTGTTTAATTGCGTTGAACATGGCGAAATTTGTACCTACAAACTATGATGTGAGGGCAGCATTGTTTTTTTGTTACCATTTGAAGAAAACTGTTGCCGAATTGCATCAAATGCTTGTCAAAGCTTACGGTGATCACTCTCTTGGTAAGTTACAGTGCTATGCGTGGTTTAAAAACATTAAAAGTGGTGATTTTGAAGTGAGAAAAGAAGAACGTGGAAGATAACCGAAAAAGTTTGTAGACAGTGAATTGCAAGCTTTGTTGGATGAGGATGAGGCTCAAACGCAACAACAACTCATAGATCAATTAAAAGTGACACGAGAAGCAGTTTCCATACGTTTAAAAGCCATGGGCAAGATTCAGAAGATGTGAAAATGGGTTCCATATGCATTGACTGAACAACAGCAGGAAAGCCGAAAAACCACTTGCGAAATTCTGCTCGCCAGGTACAAAAGGATATCATTTTTCCATCGAATTTTGACTGGTGACGAAAAGTGGAACTATTCCGAGAATCGTAAGCTTAAGCGACATCGACTGCAATAACAAATCGCTATGGACGGAAGACAATGCTTTGTGTTTGGTGGGATCAGAAGGGAGTGATCTATTATGAACTGCTAAAACCTGGCGAAACCGTTAATACCCAACGTTACCGACAACAAATGATCGATTTGCATCAGGCTTTGCGTGAAAAGCGACCAGAATATGACCAAAGACAATAGAAAGTGATTGTGCTTCACAACAATGCACCCTCCCACACAGCAGAACCGGTCAAGGAAACGATTACGACGTTTGTCTGGGAAATTCTTCCGCATGCGGCTTACTCACCAGACTTGGCGCCTTCCGATTTTCACTTATTTGCATCCATGGGACACGCACTTGCTGACCAGCGCTTCTCACCTTACGAAAATAGTTTGATGACTGGTTTGTAGCACAAGAGGCACAGTTGTTTTTGGTCTGGCATCCACACATTGCAGTAATGATGGCAGAAATATATCGCCAAGCGATGACCAATACTTCGAATAAAATAGTTTTTAGCATTGTCAACCAATCACTGTGTCCTTCTGTACATAAATTCCGGTTTCATATTTACCCCTCCTGGTAGCAATCATGACGTCGTTTCCTGTATATTTCACAGAGTTAAGCGAGATATTTGCCAGGGTCTTCAATTCACATCTACTAACAAATTATCCAATTTGAGGATGTTATCTCCACATACGATGTTTCACTGACAAATGTAGTCGTTTTGATCTACTTAGCCTCTTGAAAGAAAAACAATAATTATATTTCAATAAACATGGGTTAGATTAGAATATACTATACTCCAACAAAAATCCAGATTTTGATACTAAACTATAATGCATCTAATTTATAGTGTCAATAATCATTATACACGATAATAACATAAACTTACATAAACTTAACGTGTTGTACTATGTTAAGATCTTCTTAGCTATCATATAGAATATTATATATTAAATCTTCTTATCACATTGTTAAGCAGGGTGTAGCAAACATATTCCCTGCTATAACACAAATGAGTTTTGAACTTTGATTTTTTGCTTTATGTCGTTGATTAACCGTCAAAGGTTGATTTTTTAAAACTTTTATTCATATTTGAACAGCAACTTTATATTATTATTAAGATATTAATTCAACATGAATTCAACAGTTATTTTCAACTATAGTATAGATTTCTTTCAATGGAATTCTTTCTAATTTAATGGAAACATGTGTAATTAAAAGCTAATTGAACGTCATTACTATTATTTAGTGGCCTGTATTTCATGCTGAAACTACTTGAATTTCGATCTATATTCCAAAGACAATTTGATTATGTTGATAGGACGTAAATGTGGTGTGTTTTGACCTATTATTTTGAACTGTCTACTAGGCTATTTTTCCAAGTTAAGTGCATAAAATGTTTGCATAAAAGCGAATAGAATAAAGTTAACTGTGTTTCTCAGGTCTTCAATGGCATGTTGAAAACAGATTGAATTTTAAACTATATCTCTACGAGCATTTAATTTCGTTAATAGGGCGTTAATGTGAAGTATTTTCAACTTTCCGTTTCAACTATGACATAGATTTCGGTTCATATGTGTTTTTCTAAGGCGACATATTACATTAATTGAGAAATACAAATTTAATAGTGTAGCGATGATCAAGTGTTAAAGAAGGAAAATGCACATAACTAAGAAAGAAGAAAGTAGTCGTTTTCTGCATTCTTACTTAGTGGTAAACGAAACGTCTGGACTTTGTCAACTGAGTTCTAGACTGCCTTTTACTAAAGATACGGTAAAAGAGTAGTGTCTCTCAAGGGCAGTTTGCAGTTTTGCAGTGAGGTGAAAGGCATTCATCCATGATCTTCCCTGGAGAAGACTGGCTTAGTGGTGTTACGTATTAGCTGGTTTTGAGAGAAAAGAAGAGTGCGGAATAGGAGGAGGAGATACACCACTCAATTTGGAATCCCGTGTTACGGATGAGGGGAAGGCAGCAGCCCAAATGGTAGGATCCTACTTTAATAAGTGTTCTACGAAAAAGTAACGTTTAGCAGAGGTCAGAGATTTTTACCGTATGTAACAACCTAAAAACTGTAAGATAAGTCGCCGTCCTTCAAACACAGTGTGATTGGCATGACTTATAACTTTACACAGAAAAAAATTGACAATATATTTTTTGTAGTGAAAAAGACCCTCTGTTCACCTATAGTCTCTTGATCCTCATCATTTAAAATGATACCATGTATTCGACGAGGGAAAGGAACGGTTGATCAAAGGCAGAACAATCATGGTTTAATGTGTTGTTACTTTAACAGTGTTGCTACATGGACTATCTTTTTCCACCCAAAGTGACAGATATGAGTGGAGCCTGATCAAAATCACCTCAACCAAAATAAAATAAAGTTTATGTCCTTACAAGAAATTACTGAAAGGGACTTTCAAATTCGAAATTATTATTATCATATATTAAAAACTACAACATGTTAAAGAAAACATTAACAGTTTTCCTGATTCGATCTTACGTTTCTTAGCAAGAAATATGGAGGCCATCGGATGTTCGTCACTTAATTATTAAGGAAGTAGGATTAATAATCATAAACTCGGATATGCATAGCAGAAATATTTTTTTTTCAGGTCCAGAGAAAATGATTTCCAATATCTAACAAAAGAAAACTTCGAGTTTACGGGAAAGGCCCATGAACCTTAAAAGGAGATTATAATCCTATTTATAAAAAATATGTGTCAATGGGAAAATCAAACTATAGTGCGTCCTTTAAATCTATAGTATAAATGTTCAAATTGGGCGAAATATGGACATTTATATATATATATACACCGCTTTTCACTTATGTTTATAACCAAAGTCAAAGCAAATTAGATTACATCTTTGTAACTCCTTCATTACCTAACTTGGTGCAAACGATTGTACTCAGTAAGTAAGGTTTTCCGATCATACTTCTTTACTATTCTCATTATGATGGGAAATATCGTTACATTTAAAACATAGTTTTATTTGGAGGCTTAATGAAAATTTTGTAGAACAAGAAAACTTTGAATTATACTCAAAAGACCTACTTCAAGAAACAAATTTTTACCAAATTCAAGTGTTCCTCTTTAGTGCTATTGAAAAAAAAACATATTTGCTATGGTTTAAAAACATTTACTATGGAATATTACGTATCCTATAAAAATAAAATAACATATTATGAACAACTATTAAATGTGTATAATGATCGTACAATGATTGACAGTAGATGGTTAGTAATGGTCCGTCACACGCAAGCCAAAGTAAATTTATTGGTGAAAAAAGATACAATGGTATTATAAAACTCACCCGTTAAGAAAATATAGAATTCATGAAACTTTATCGACTCATACGGTCTTAAAAGATAAAAACAAAAAGACCGTTTTATAAGCAGCTTTCGAGATAATAAGAGGGTCTTTCACGAAGTCTCAAAATTTACTAAGTAATTCGAAATTCATATAACAATGACTTTCAAATGCTTCTTATCCTTAAAGGGGTGCATTCAAAAAGTTTGGGAATAAAGTATTTTCCCTCTATTTCCCTACATCATCAAGAATTCCTTTCTGACCCCTTTTCTAACAAAGATATATCGATTGCTATTGCGTCTCATAATTTAAAAGCTAATAGTGGCTCAGGCGAACTTAACGTGCAGTGAGTAAATGAAAATAAAAAATACTGTATAGAATTACTATAAGTATTATCTGTATACATTTCCATGGGGAAACTACTCAAGATCGTGTATATTATAATTCGAAAGAACTCTTAAGTATCCTCTATGGATGCATGTCGTAATTATTATGCAACTAACAGCAAATAGATTAAGACATGTATTACCACCAATTCCGCCAAATTGTCAAAGTAGAATCCGAGAAGCAGTCCCCATTTATGTCCGGTTGATTAACATTAGATACCTACTTTTAGAAGCTCGGGTGGAACTTCCCTTTCTTACTCTATAAATCCGATTTTATGAGAACACATAACAATCTAACCTAATCTTTCTTGTCCGAAGTAATGAGACCACTAACATTTCCGAGTAGTTTCATAAATCTTATAAAATGGATCTATGAACATCGTTATATGAAAATTCAGATAAATGGAACTATTAATGCACAGATAAAATTAAATAAACTAACCATGGAAGGCTGTCCAGGACTTTCGTTATGTTTCGCTATTGGATTAAGACCCTTTGCTCTAGCGTCTGTAAAGACTGTATCGGGTATCCGATTGATATATAATATGATGCGTTATTTGATCTATGCTGATTACGTAAATATAATAATTCAAAAAAGCGAAGAATTATTATGTATTCAAGAATTGTTCTAGATATTTGAAAAATGGCGGGAATGAAAAAAACAAACTTTGATGAAACTCAAGTGCTAGGCTTCAATTCGAACTTAAAGTGGAAAATAATATAAAAAAAAACGACTCTATGAAAATCATGGAAATATGGTGGACAGCTGATTTTAACAGTATTGAAAAAAATTCTTTGATGTTAATTCAACATATCGTAATAGATATGAAACAGTTTCAACAATATTTATCTTCTTTTTTGAATAGTGTGTGATTTGTCAACATATATTTCTTTTTAAGCTGTATTACCACTGCCAATATCGATGAACTCAGAATTCTAAGCTCAAATAAATAGATATATAGGATAATTTGTCTGGAACAAAACTATATTACGCATATCTCGTAAGACTTATATGGATTTATTTTCCAAGAGGGTTAAATTTGAAAAAAAAAAACAGCGTCAAACTTAACCCCTCATAGAAATTGGATTATTCAAGTGCTATGTGTGTAGCATTTCTTATGACGGTATGCTATTGACTTTAAGAAAGATAGATTATGTCTTACCAATTGACATAATATCGATACCAGGGCCGATGAAGTGCTTTGCACCTACAATTATTCCAATGCTCAGAACATTTATATGGTAGATTATACAGTTAAGAAACTTTATTCTTATTATATGTCTTTCGACTGTCAGAACGATCCTTCATTCATACTACGTCACGGAGCGGAATGGCCCAAAAAATGCGAACATTTGGAGGTTTTAAAATGCATGTCTCTATCATTTTGAGGTTTTAAAACAGGTTTATAATTTGAACACGCTGGGTATAGTTTTTCTTTTAAATAAAGGCATTGCTCAATCAGACACTTGCAACAAATGTGGTCGACTGTATGATTTATATCATAACCTTATAGCGTGCTCTAAGAAAGAAGCTATATGGGAAAAATTTAAAGGGGTATATACGAGGCTAGCTCGATGTCATAAAGGAGATTTGAGTGTATACCAGTGTTTCTGTAGGCCTTCTTTCCGTTATTTCCGCCTGCAAGGCGCAAATGCTTTATATGGTTTATAGAAATAACTTTGTTTATACTAAAATTTAATTTGTGATTCTAATTGGTATATAAATTACATATACTCTTATTGGAATTCCCCTGAGTTATACAAAACAAAAATATTCTCAAATTATTACAAAGTCTTAAATTAATATATATTTAAAAAAAATAAGTTATGTTTCCAGACATTCTGACTTATGTTTATAAGAAAGAAATCAAAGAACGTTATGTAGTAATTTTGTTATATAATACTGTGGCTTCTATTTTCTTCTTTTGAATTAAATATAAAAGCGAAAAAGGTGACTGTGTGGATGAGGAGATAACGTGATCAGCTACCAACGACGAGTGCGAAAAGTTATAATAGCCTAGAGAAATCATACGTAAATAGCCATTTCATTTAGAACGAAAAATGTTCATTAGCAGTATGTGTCGCCTAACCACCGAGTAGTACAACAAATAGCGCAAATGTTTTTAACTTTTGGAATTTTATTAGTACTGTTACCATCTTTTAAAATAAATATTTTTTTTATTATTTAGCGATAAATATAAATTTCCAGGTATTGACATATTTTTACTTTTAACTAATATCTAGTTTGTTCATTATTTAATACTGTAGCTCAACAGTCAAACGTTGTGCCTCTCAAGACATGGCGAACCAGTTAGATCAATGCAAATAATAATTGTATTGCTTTTCAGAGAATATAACAACATTGTTTTAACACGTAATTTTTGTCCCAAAATAATTTCCTTTCAGGAGCGAGGGGAACCCAAAGTGACTCAGTATTGCCATAAGTATCGGTGTTATAAAATTACAGCTTCGAATACCACAGCAGATGGTTGGATAATTTATTGTTGGAGTATGCTGTATATCTTGATGAAAGAAACGTAGCAAATGCAGCTAAATGTGTATACCAACGACAGCAAATCTGTTCTGGTAGACCAACTGATTTTTTGTTTTCATCTTGCGCTTCTTGTTTTCAATATGTTTCTTCCGAGCCATTATTCAACGTCGAATAAACCGTTTACAAAATAATATTTCTTTACACCTGCAACATTAAACTTACCTTTCGGTGCTCACGTTTATGCCATGTATTTGCCACTGGGGCTGTGGTAGGCCTCTTTAAAAATATTTCAAAACAGATCATTTACTTATATCTGTGCTAGAAATGCTAATGTTTTAGTGTAAGACTAGTAATGTGCAAAGACGTAATTGTGTTGATTTATATTAATACTCTGAAAAAGGATAATAAATGAATTCTTCTTTTATTTATTTTTCAGACTCAAAATCTAGCGTCAAATCATTAAAGGAGTGTGAATGCCTTCCAACCTGTGAGTTTGACATGTTTTACACAATGCAAACGTCAGTATCAAGGTAACTACATTGTATGTTAATTTCTGCTTCCAAATATCTTAATAATTGTTGCTTCTGTTTGGTGTAATAACTTCAATTAAATTTGATAGAATGTATCGTGAACAGCATAACGTTATCAAAGAATGCCGCGTAAATATAATAAAACATCAGACGCAAAACGTTGCTACAAATTACGATAGCAGATTACGTATATAATCTGAATATAAAATACAGGTTTCAGAAAAGTTATGTTCTCAATCGAAATACTTTTCTTCTAACACGTTATCTTATGCTACGGTGTAATCTAAGGCCATAAAAGAAATTTCAGCGTCACAATAAACTTTCTGCAAGAGGAACACAACGCCAAAGCTAAATGTATTATCAATTATGGCTCATGGAACATGTCTGCGGATCTTTGTATATCTGCGAGTTTAAACAAAATTTCAGTGCCCCTACAAGATATATTATACAAGCGTTTCTTATTAAAATACAAACCTCGTGCGTAAATGCAAATTACTAACTCGAAATCTCAAATAGGTTAGACATTTTAGCCGACTTCCGTAATAATACTGATAAAGTTAATAATAATCATGACGTTGATATGAATAAGACGTTTGGGGTGATTCGTAACACAGTGAAGGACGCAGCGAAAAAATATGTAGGCGAGAAAAAACACGATTGGTTTGATGGAAGATGCTTTAAGCGTAATCCTGAAATGTAACTTACACTAGGGGGGGTGGAATTGTTGTACAGACCCAGTAAACATGCCGACAAAACTCCTGTCTTCCTTTTGAAAACATAGTTCTTAATTTTCTTTTCTTCTTTCGAAGGATTAAACGATGTTAGTCAAAGATGAATAATGACCATAAACATTCAGATTCGATTCAATAGCAAGTCTGAATAAGGAAATCGGGCCCATATTGCGCTCCCAGATTATTTCTTTGAAACTTATATAATGTTATTAACTTATATGCTTATTTTTATGAATAGTGTATTATTTTGTACCCTAATCAGGAATTAAGTCTCAAAATTGTAGTATGGGAATCAAACTTAAGACCTCAAGTTTAG
>JAGDQP010068289.1:0-11039 GCA_022664845.1 Lepisma saccharinum
TGATTGCTTCTAATCACGTTCTCCGCTAATTACTTCTGTTTTCTGGCGGGGGTCTAACGCATGTTTCTACTTTATCATTTTTAGAATTATCTGTCACAGAAGTATCAACAAAATAGTTTTAAAGAAAAAGATGCATTTAAGGTTTAACATTCAATATTTCAAAATACCGTAACATGGTCAAGTTAATAATAAAACCTTCTCTTCTCCGAGTCCCTAAACCGCCTCAAACAGTCATAAATCTCAACTTCCATTGTAAACTTAGAAGCAAATTTCCGAAATATCCTAATTGGTACGAATGTCAACTACGACGACATCAGTCTATTTCTCATGTCTTGTCACAATGATTTACTTTCAATACAACAATTACGGTTTGATCACAGTAGCCCTCTGGTTCATTACGCAATTCAGATAGGAGTCCTCAAAACAACTATTTTCAGAGACCAACGCCGTCACGATAACGCTTCAAAAGGAAAATTGTACGGTACCTTTCTGTCTCCAGTATGTTAAAATCGCACATCAGTCAAAAGCGATTGAGTACAAATAACGGCATGCAATCTTTCATCGCAGCTGTAAACAGAGAAATTTCCGGAAATTCACCTGAGTACTTACCTTTAAGACATTCCGTCTGTCCCAAAAAGAATGTAAAACAATTTTGGTCAATTACAGTGTCTCAACCATCCAGCTAAAAAATGCATTTCCATTGGTTAATCCACCACAAAAAAAAAGAAAGATTTCTTTCCTAAGAAGTGTTACCCTCAGAGAAGCAGTCCAAACTGTCTCTCCGTTGTTCAAGCAATGATAACGTCGGTATGCATAGCATAACTGTGTTTACCTTAAATAAAGCATTCTACATTATTCCTTAATAAAAAATATTGCCTGATACACTGAAAAAAATCAGATAAAAAAATGTAGTCAATTGCGACGTGTTCTACAGTTTTCTCGATGGGCGCTTTATACTGGGTGCTATTATCGTTTGCGGACGGGAAAGTTTACAAGATGGTGGAGGGCCGACAAATTTATATAAAAAATTATTTAAAAATAATTCATTGTTTAGTACATATCTTCTCCATTATTACATATATAGCCCCCATAGTTGTGGAGGATTTATCCCACTTCTCTATCACCTCTCTGCAACCACCACAGCTTGATAGATCCACTAGCGAAGGTTACAAACCGGTTTCAAACACGAGCGGATATATTCTATAAAGTTTGGTACTCTGGTACTAGTGGAGTCGCGTATTATGTCATTAAGGTTAGAATTTTATGGAAAATACGTTTATGAAGTCAGTTTTTCCGAATATATATTATTGTGAGAGATATGAATGATGTGTGGAATTTGTATGGGATAATAACTCAAAGGCCTGAAAACACCCATTTTATTTTGAAATAAGGAACGAATTGAAAACTAAATGCATACAAATTATTCATGAGTATAGTGTCCTATCAATATGGTTTTGTAAGCATTAGGGTTATATTTTCATTATTTCAAGGTGAAATAGATGTTTCCAGATTATTGCATCATTACCCCAGGTTAGCCAGTGTCACATACCCTTAACTCTCACAATATTAGAATAAGGGCAAAACTGACTTCAGAAACATATTTCCCGTAAAATTCTATTCGAGAATTCTTTGCCGTTGGATTGTATTCTAGCGAAGATCGAACCAGTATACATCACGTACAGCTATATCTCGAAGATCTTTTTTCTAAAGTCCACCCAACGCCGTCTCTCTCTTCTAAACCATGATCGAATATAACCTTCCATTTTTCGCGACCTAGTCAAGAACAAAATGAATATATAATGTGATGCAACAATGAAAACAAGGGAGAAGAGTAATCAAAAGCGAAAAGGAGCGGGATGTCAGTTTAAAAAGTGACTGTAGCGAAGGATAACAAGTACTACGAAATGACAGCTAACCGCTCGTAACGTTTCAATCTAAAAGCGCAAATAATGTTATAACAGTTTTTAGATTTTAAATACATGGGATTGAGAGATTTAGACTTAAAAATGTCTAACAATCTCATCTAGTTGCACCCAACGCGGGCGTCTGACACACGGTCGAGTTCACGGAATTTAATCCCATGTACTCCAGGTTTACGGCCGAAATTTAATAAAAAAAAATAAATCATGTTGCATTAAATTATGTTCTTGAACGTTAGAATTCTAAATTGTGATACAATTAAGTTACACGTAAGAGAGTTTAATGGAAGAAAATAATGTTCTTTTGGGACTAGTGCAACATGATCCACATAAGAAGTTGAATAAAAATAAAGTTAATTTTGGAATACTGCAGCTTGACGCACGTAAGTTTGGATTACTATTGTAGCATGACACACACATAAGAAAATGCAATCTTATTTTGGAAGCGATTGGAATTTTTAAAAAATAATTGAAAGAGGATTGTGAAAGTTAATTAAAAAATATTTTAAACAAAAATTCGGGGACACGGATACTAATATTGACGCTACGTTTCGAAGATTATAACTCATTGCAATTATATTAAAACACTGCAATACCAGAAAGCAGCATTCAGCTAGCATCACAGACATGTTCCCCGGTTTACGGCCATTGGTTAAAGGCACGCCAGGGACCAACATTCGCTACATGTAACCAACGTGGGCGTCTGCCACACGCCCGAGTTTACGGAATTTAATCCCGTGCACTCCAGGTTTGCGACCATTGAAGGCACGCCAGGGACCATAATCAGTTTCATGAAGCCAACTAGGGAATCTCGAGCTTTCCTGCCTGTGACGCTAGATTTTCTATGTTATTACAGTTTTAAGATTGTATATTGAATTTTTAGTAAGTGCCACTTTTTTCTGTGACCAGTGATTTTGCCAGACCAAATCCCGCCTGTGTCACTCCCAAATTCTAGTGAGCTCCCACTCAACCTTGTTTTTACGATAAAAAATCAATAGAAATCGTGCAAAACTCCACTTATACCAACCCAATTTTGACTTTACACCCACCCCAAGATTTTAATCCATGTGGAATGCCCTTGTGATGCGAAAATGTGTTTAATGACATAACATCAATATTTTAAATAATGATATTGGTCTAACGGAGATAGAGTTGTAAATCCTTTTTGGATCATGTTTAACCCTTTTAACGTAATCTGCATTAACAGTAAATTGGCTAATACTATCATACTACGCTTCTACAACTGTTACCATGCAACGTTCATAATAATTAAATTCAATTATTGTCCTTCGGACAATTAAACATTGTTTAAAATTTCATAACAATGAAGTATTACAGTAGAACGTTTATCCATTTTTAGTAAATGTCCAAAACACTATTTGCACCTTCTATTCTTTCACTATTCCTCCCATGTATTTAATATATAAATAAAAAATTAAAACTTGTAGATTATTTGCTCTTTTAGATATTAATTTTACTAGGGGTTAGCTGTCATTTGGTAGTACTTGTTATGAATGCAGTCACTTTTTAAAGTGCCATCTCCCTTCTTAATTACTCTTCAGTTGTTGATTACGCTTCTCACTTCCATCGTTGCGTCACATACATATTCATTTAGTTATTGTCTAGGTCGAGAAGAATCAAAAGTTATATTCGATCGTCGTTGGGAAAACCAAGAAATCGTTGGATGGACTATATGAGAAAAAATATTTGAGAGATTTATACTGGTTCGATCTTTGTAGGAATAGAATCCAATGGCAAACGTTTCTTACTGCTACGATGAACTTGCGAGTACCGTAAGCCTTAATTATGCTAGTTAGTGTGTCCATCATTGTTAAGCATTTGCTATAGCACTAATTTCTGGTAACATAAATTTATATGCCTTTTCTCGTGTGTCATGAAGTTGCAAAAATTAACTGTTTCACGAACAGAACTAATTTTGATTCAGCGACTATGGCTTGATGCTTGAAATAAAAGTTCCTTCTTTGTTTGTTTATTAATCCAACCTTACATTAGCCCACAATGTAAGATATGTGCATTAGCTTCATTGATGAAATGTATAGTCGCGTTGGAACCAGAAGGTACTTCAAAACCATGAGCGGATGTATGGGAGGCAATGCCCTTCCCCCATACCCTCTATGCTCCCCATAAATCCGCCCATGGTTTTTAAGTCAATTCAGAATGACATTAAAAGTTTTTCTAAACGATAAATTAAAATAATTACCCATGTCTCATTCCCCCCCCCCGGGGGGGGGGCATCTCTCCTAAATCCGTGCATTTTCAAAACATGTCCACTTCAGCTATTTTGAGAAAAAAAAAACAGTTTTTGTCTAAAGATTGAAGTTCCATTTAAAGTCTGTATAAATTCATTACATTTCTAGCCACTTGGAAGTCGTTTTGTGAGATATTATTTTTGAGGTTGATGCCCTTCAGTACAAGAAGGTCTTTTACTGCAGTGTTAACTCCATTTTGCCAAAAAGTGGACGTATTACCTTCTGGTTACAAGTTAGCGATCTGTTATAATCATACAATAGATGGATGGATAAGAGACGTTTGGCATCAAAATTCCTCTACTTCGCTGTGCGCAATGTTGTTCTGGACAAGATCCCTTATGAATTAGAACTCCCTTTGGACACTGCGTTTTCGAAGGTTTTTAGAAGACTTGGACAGGAAATTAATACAAAAACACAGACATGTGAACTCAAAAAATTAAATGCTGCCTATAAATCATTCAACAAACAAAGGACCAGAGTTGTTTAGTTAATGAACTATATATAAGAAAAACGCAGCAATAATGGACAGTGAGTGTAGCAGTAATGGAGACTTGAAGAGAAAATTTGTAAAATAAGATTTTCCAAAGGGCGGGAATCATTTCACATACGTGGAAATATTTAATAGAGCATATTTTGATCCCATGGAACCTTATTCACTAGTCATTGCTTTCATCTGAGTGAGATTTCTGACATAATATTGAAGTTAATTCCATGGTCGCACCTACCCTTCTATACATTCTGTTAATCAAGTGATTAAGATTTTTTTTTTTTTTTTTTACAAAAGCTATTTCAGAAATGTTTATTCAAAATAAGTGGAAAATTTAAAGGATCTTGCGCTCTGAAAATGAAATGTGCACTGACATGTCATATGCTTAGACAACATTCATAACAAAACTGTAAATTCCATGGATGTGGTGTACAACATATAAATAATAAATCCCTAATTTTTGGTTTTACTATTTTAAGTGTCATTTTTTCTACCCGATGGAAGAAATTCGGAGAGACATCCAAGTTTCAAAATCTGCGAAATTAATTCGGAAATTTTTAAGGCTTTGGACAAGTAATATTTGGTGAGTACGCAACTCATTCTTTTAAAATAAGTGTTTGATATAATTTTGTATATCTACATAACTCAGATTATATTTTAGTTAGTAACCATCTTTGTTAATAAGGATGTTGATTTTTCTTAAATAGTTTTATTTACAAACCAATTCCTTCATCACGTAGAGAGAAAACGAACAGGACTTTAATTCACCGCGCCCAAAATCTGAACAAGCGCCGAGCGGCCGTAAGTCCATTCATCCTACTGATCGATTGTAGATGGCACTGCATGTATATAAAGAGAAAAGCTGCTATTGATGTCATTTGAGTAACAATATACTCGTTAGTGACAACATAAGTAAAGCAATATTACCCTTTACGCGGAATTCGTATAGTTAGTAGATTCTGCGTTATTGAAATAGTTTAGTGTAATTTTGGAACATCATCTTGCCAGAGAAACTCAGAGCATGCGCAAATAAATAGGTTTCAGTTTTAAATTATAACATTTTTTCTTATATGTTCAGAGTTTTTATTTCTGGTTAGGCAAGATGTTCTTGAGCTAGTTTGAAATCTGGTTGTAGATTGACGAATTGCCTTAAAACTTACAGCGACAACCGAAATAATTTACATACACATGAAAGAGGCTGTTCTACATACATTCTAACTTGAAATATTCTGACTCTAGAAATTAAATTTAGCGAATATTGCTTTTGAGCTTATAAATAATATTGTCCTTGCTAGAAGTGAGGAGAAACTCACTATGAGGGAATTCTGCAATTAAAAGAAAAGAAAGTAAGCATTCTCTCCGTTGAAGAGAACGGAATTGGTGAACATAGTTAATTTCGTAATGACATTCAAATATAAATTGTAATTTCTAAGTTCATTTTATGGTCTGCCTCGTTATGCGGTTTTTATGGTAGGGCAACCAGCAGATATGGGGACACACATGTATCATTAACCTGAGTTCAAATATCCCAACTATTCTACCCCTACCAAATATATACCAATTCGACCTTTCTTATTCTAAAATTTCTGAGTTCTCAAACGAAGGACATTATAAAAGTATTTTGAGATGTTTATAGACAACTGCACATCTCCGATAAAAATATGAAATATTGCGTTTAAATATTAAAAAAAGTCAAAGAAATAAATTTACAATTTATTCTGGTAGTGTCTTAGGGAAAGATAAATATCCTCACATTGTAACAGTTCTATGTTTTATTATGATTCATTAATGAGGACCAAGAAATGTAGGTCAGTTTGTTTACTGTCAAACACGAACAAAATTTTACAATGCTTATTCTGGAAACCTTCTGACCAGAATATTTATAGAAATGAACAAGTCGGATTTTCAAGTGGATTTAAGACAATGGACCAACCAGTGTAATAATGTTATACAAAGGATGAATGTTTTTGAATTTTAACTTTGTCTACGGTTCTAAAAATACTATGAATTCTGTTTTCTTAGCAGCAATGATTAAATCATTTCAATAGCATAGCATATGAGAGCATATATTAAGTTGCGAAACAAGCAGTACGTTGATTTAGTTATGATGGGATGACTTTACCTTCCTTGTTTACAGCGAAAGTCCCTTCCGCCACCAGCGATGACCTTCAATGAGACAATCCCGGGCCCGGTCTAAGGTTCGCCATCCCACCCTCCGCTGTAGAAAGTTTCGCCAAAAGTGCGCAAGGAGAATGATTATGGAGTCTTGTTAATTTATATTCCAAAGACCTTTAACAGTTGTTAGACGTTGTAAGATAAGTTAAAATGAATATTATGGAGGTATCAATTGTTAGACGTCGTGAAGCAATGCTTCCTTTCAAGAGACAAATGGCGCTAAAATCAGTACGGGATGAAACCAGGGACTTGAGAGGTACTGACGACAACGGTATAAGTACGATCTTCGACAGAGCCTAGTTTCTGTTGTATTAGATGAAAGAAGATCGAACAGTATGGTTGGAGGCCATATTCATGTGGATTCAGACGTGAGTTGCCCCGCACCACACAAACGGGAGATATCTTCATCGTAAATTCGGTAAAAGAAATCTATTGCGCATTGATTCCCACTAGCAAATTTGTGAGTTGGTCACGCGTGGAAAGAAACTGGCCACTACCATGAATCATTTTGAAATATTTTCACTGTTCTGACGAATGATGTTTGGAACTTACTTTTGTCCTTTTTTCTGTGAAAAAATTCGGGAGTTTATTTGTGCCTTCCAGATAGATGTGGAACGTAATTATTTTATCCCCCACTGCCACTTATCCCTTGGAAGGTAGCGCTCGTACATATTTCTGGAGTTGATTAAATGTTGTTTGCCATGACACTTTTTTAATGTGTAAATCCGTGCTCTATGTTACAATTTGAACGACAAATTTTCGTGCATTACGCGCCATACTATAAATTAGGACATATCAGAATGACGGTCGAGGTTGTCCTCCGTTTGTGGATTTTATTTCTTCACATCCACCTTCACACGTTCCACTATCTCGGCGATCTGAGCTGCCTGTACCATTTACCTCCGTATTTTTTTCTGACAATGTGCTTTCGGATGGAGCTCGCTCTTGTGGTGTTGTATAATACGCCACACTCGCGGCTTGCTGATGGTCAGTCCTTTGTTTTTACACCGCTGCACTATTAATGAGAGACTCTATCTTCCTTTGGAAAATGAAACTAAGTATCACTAAATTTCGATGCCATAGAGAGAACGTAGGAACGTCACATTCTGCTCAGGGTATCACACATTATACTACCATATCATTCCTATAAAAATACCGTCAGCCTTGATAACGGGTAATATATATGAAAAACAACATAAAATTTATCATTTTGATAAAGCCTATTATCCACTTGAACACAAAATGTATAATTTTCGCTTTGTTGTAGCTTAGATCATGGCCTAAAAGTAACGATTTTCCAACTTAAAAACATTGTGTGTAGTCTCTTACACTTCGAAGATGGCGTAGAGACAGTACTCAGGTATAGAGGGACACTAACAGGAAATAGCCCTCAGGTGCCATCTCGCCGTGCGTGATAAAACTTTTTCAAATTCCTAAAATAAAGCGCATGCATTTATATGAAGAGATTGAACATCTGGTCTTACTTATCTGAGGTGCTAACGATGAGGACGAGCTGGTAGTGTTTTCAAGAAGTAATTTTTAATGACTGCTGAAAGAAAATGCTATGTCGAAATTTACCGAGTACATTTACAAAAGTTACTTTGTGTCCGCATGCCTGGAAATACTAGAAATCACGCGTTCGTTGTAGGATAAGTTCGAAGCAGAAAAGAATTTTCCGAACGTGTACGTGAGATTTGTTCAAGTGAAGTATTGTTAATTAATGTGGATGTCGATTAGAACATGTCATCCACTACGGATGATACCAGGTCACTCCGTTCCTATTATTTTAAGATTTTAGGTACCAGAGAACGTCACGTCATTACGAACATTCATTTATAGCTGGCTTTGAAAGCTGCTTAATTTTGTATGATCAGACAATCCTGACAACATAATTATTCATTATACAGTATATCTCATGCTGGTGTCTATTGAGACCCTGTACAAGGATACTTGCATTTACGAACCATTCCAAGATTGTACGCCGAAATAGCATTTAATACAGTGTGCGACCTAAGGTGTGAGGTGAACAGTGCCTAATCGGTTCATGTTCAGGAGCTGTGGTCAGTTTTCATCAGTCGGAGTACCATATGAATGTATCGCTGTGTACAGGTCTCCGGGTCAAGGCATCATAGAGTTAGAGGGCAACAGGAGACCACATTCTGAGAACAAGAAAATTGCAGAACTGCATGAGTATTAAGCAACAATTCGAGAAGGAACTCAAGGAAACCAAGACAAAACAGGAAATAAATTTGTGGAAAGCTACCTTAACCAGGATCGCTGGGTCATGTCACATCATAATGTCTAAATTAAAGGTTACAAGCTCATTAAACACACTGAAGGACGACCGAGGCCAACACACCACAAAATGGAAAAGTTCAATAGAACTACCATACAACAAACTTTTCCCGATGACTGCATCCAGGACGACAACGAGAGGATACCAGGGAGAATGCAAATACTCCTCCACACTGAGAAACGGAAGATCCGGATGAGCTAATTGTTACGAACGAACGAATTGTGCAAATATTAAAAATCTTAAACCAAAAAAGGCTCTAGGTCCAGACCATGTGAAAAATGAAATATTTTAAATCACGTCAGACATAGGAATTGCATATCTAATCAGGCTATTCAGTGAATCTATAAGCCAAGATATGCTTCCTGCCCATGGAAAGAAGCTGATTTATTAATCCTTAAAGGAGAGGACAAGGATAAACAAAATCCCAGACCGATTTATTTGCTTAATACTATTAGCAAAATTTTCGAGAAAATACTAGCAACGAAAATAAATGAAAAAAGGAAAGATCTAGTAAACTGCAGATTGCAGTTCGGATTTCGTCCAGAAAAATCTACGAAGGACGCGATCAATGAGTTGTGCAATAGCATCTGCATGTTAAAAAGTGGCAACTGTAAATATGTAATTGGAATGTTATTCTACATCATGGAAGCGTTCGATAACTTATGATGGCCTGCAATATTAGAGGAATTAAAGAAAATCAAATTACATAGTAAATTGTGGAAAATCGTTGAGAACTACTTTGTAAATAGAATAATAAAGGTAGAAACAGCGGACGGCGTCGTGGTTAAAACGCTGACTAAGGGTTGCCCGCAGGGTTAAGTGTTGGGCCCGGTATTTGGGACTTAGCCTTCCAGCCGTGTCTGGAAGTACTGGATGGTAGAGTTGTGGGATATGCGGAGGACCTAGCGGTCGTGATCATAGATAGCAGTCGAATGTAGCTGCAAACCAAGGCAAATGAAGTGACTAATAGAATGTCATCGTGGTGTAAAGAAAATAAACTAACAATATCTTCGGATAAGACAAAATACGTACTATTTAAGGGAAATCTAAATTTCAATAGGGGTCCAATTACCAAAGTGAAATAATAAGACAATAAAAGGAAAAAGGCATGTAAAATATCTAGGATTAACATTGGACGAAAAATTAAATTTTTGACAACATACAACCCTAATTAAGAACAAAGCAGTAAATATCTCACACAAATTGGTAAGAATCACAACAAACGAGTTATAAATTTCAATTAAATTATAAAAACTTACCACGATGTCATTATAAGATCTATTGTAGGATATGCAACCATCGTTTGGAGAGCCACAGACTAGATGACATCCGACAAAGGCAAATAATAGATAGGTCGCAAAGACAACTGCTATTGCGCCTATCAGGTGCCTAGAAAACAACATTAGTAGAGGCCCTCCAGGTTGCTCTGCCTGTAACACTTATGCACCTTCAAGTAAAAACGTTGGGCGCAACGTACTGGTTAAAAATAGGCAACCAGGATAAAGTTACTAGAATCCTACATAGACCAGCAGAAAACAAAGCGGGCGTTGATACCATCGTAACAAGCGCACGGCAGGAGCTCTGGGATGAGTCGGAAGGGCAGGAGGCTGTTCGGCTTATTCTCGGATGTCGGGGAATGACTGGATATGGAGCTGGAGATTATCGATGGACTGCTGCATTATCTAAGTGGCACGGCTCCTTTCCTCAAAAATAACAACTAATGCATATAGTGGAAGATAACATGTGCCATATATGCAGGACCGTGGTAACGCCAGAGCACGTAACACTGTATTGCAGAGAAACAAAATATAGCTAGGGAAGAAAGAAAGCTCCTGGGGAAGACGCCCGTCACGGAGGTTCTGCGAACACCGGAACTGGTGACGGTCCTCAGG
>JAGDQP010068290.1:0-11039 GCA_022664845.1 Lepisma saccharinum
AGAATCCAATGGCGAACGTTTGTTACTGCGGCGATGAACTTGCGAGTTCCATAAGCCATAGAGTTAGTTAGTTAGTTAGTTATATGATGCAACTGTGGATTCCTTATAAGTGTCTTGATACGGAGTGTTTTCAAAAATAAACAAAAACACTAGATTGTGCTAATTATGATTACTCACTATTGTCCGTTATTGAGAGGGTTTCCTTCCATAAAATTCAATATCATTCTGACGGGGATTTTAAAACTGCGATTTTTAGATGTCCGCTATTCATAGATTTTCATTACCGGAGGTTACACTGAATTTCAACGAAACGTAATGAGAAATTAGGACAATTAAGATTGTAATTTAAAATAAAAATCGAATGTTTTTATCTCTAAAACAATGCTTATAAAATATAATATTCAAGATTTTGATAAAAACTTGACCGAAAAGCATATAACCATTCTAAAAGGAACTGTATACATTAATGTCAGTTAATGTGCCTCGTAGAATCTATAGAGGAAGACTCATGCAAATAATGTTTATTGTTCATAGGATATAATAAAACTATGATTTTCAATAACTTACCTTCGTGAACCTTTCTTCTGATATCAGCGCGTTTCAAATCCTTAAGCACTTCTATTTGTTCCTTCCGAAAACCAATCACTTGAAGAGTATTTTTTAAATTGTTGATGTCCTCATCAATATATCTTTTCTTGTCCGGTTTCTGATCAAAATTCTCATGTCCAAATATAATGACTGGTCCCAACTTGTTCTTCCTCATCGTGTATTTATCGGCATCACGATCAACAGGCATTTCAGCTGTCTGTTGTCCAGATGGCTGGCTGTAAATTATAAAACATGAATAGAATTTAGGCTGACAAGTAACTAATTTTCTTCTTCATAGAAATAGCCGACAATGGTTTTGAAACAGGAACGGCGATAATAGAGTCTATTTGCTTATTAATTTCTGCGTGCTTTTGGGTCCTTGGGTAAGCTAATAAGTTAAGTGCCAATTTCTGCTCTTTTAGGAAAAAGAAACAAAACTTTACCATTTTTTACAAACAGTTTGTAATACAACTATATATTTACATAAAATTCTTTGACGTTCAATTTATCGACTTAAGACTTTAGTTCAAATTTTAGTGAAATGTTTGAAGAACATGAGGCAACATAATCCTATACCATACTTTGTTAAAAACTAGTTGACGGCTGTTGCAACATGCTAATACGTGGCACTATTGACTGCCACTATCAAGCAGAGAAACAGTCCGAGGAAAATGCCTTTCTACCGTAAAAGTAGAATCCGAACAAAAACACCAGAGGTGCAAAAATTGGAGCCATGTTCTTTAGCCCTAAAAAGGTGTGAAATGGGAGACGGATGAGCCAAGTTCCTTGGTGACAGCATGTAACAGGAACAAAGGAACTTGTCACGAGCTGGCAAAAGCCTTAGGGTTGGGGGCGGTGGACGTAGTGGGTTTTAGGATCCCTACCACCCTTATAGCTTGAGGATCATGAAACTTGCCACCTCGCGCCAAGTTCCTTTGTTCCTGTTACATGCTGTCACCAAGGAATTGGCTCATCCGTCTCCCATTTCACACCTTTTTAGGGCTAAAGAACTTGGCTCCAATTTTTGCACCTCTGGTGTTTTTGTTCGGATTTCACAGCTTTTTGTACGTGTATAATATATATACTCGCTCGCTCGGCCTCGTTTAGGCCCTCGCCACCCGTAGCTGGCTGCGCCCCCAACTTCGAGTTTTTGGGTACTTACACCCCTTTATCGTAACCACTCTCCAGGACACTGTGCTTCCATGTTGCAGATTTTTTCACATACCCACCACCCGCGGGAATGAGATATTTATTGAAACAAGGGAAGCTTTGACATATTTATTGTAACCTACTTGTGATAATAAAGCAAATTTGCTTCCTGCTGGCGGCCCTAAAATCCACCACCACCAACCCTAAGGCTCGAATATCATCTGGTGTTTTGCTCGGATTTCACAGCTTTTTATACGTGTATATATATATATACTGGGTTCGCCTTGCTGGGTGTGCTGCCCCAGAATTCCGTGTGCGCCCCAACTTCAAATTTTTAGGGCTACGCCCCCTTTATTGTGATCAGACTTGCTGGGGACAGCACCCCATGCTGTGCAGACCTTTTCCCATATCGCCTCGGGGGCTGCACGCTCATAGCGGTGGTTTGATCTATTTATTGAAACATTTTCGTGATGGTACACCTTCATACCAAATTTCGTTTCTCTAGCTTCAGTGGTTTTTAAAATGGTATTTGTGCGGTTATGTTGAATTAAAGAAAGCGATTTTTAAAAAGTTTTCTTACATTGCCGTTACCTACTTGTGATGGTACACCTTCATACCAAATTTCGTTTCTATAGCTCGAATGGTGTGGAAAAAGTTTTTGTGCGGCCATTTTGATAAAAGTTAACAACTTTTTCAAAAATGTAAATTATTGCTAAACTACTCTTGTTAACCTTTATGCCAAATTTCGTATCCCTAGTTCAAACGTGCTGGAAAATGGATTATGAAGTCAGCCATTTTGGATTCAAAATGATGTCTTTGCAAATATTTTGTAATCTACTAGTGATGATATACCGTCATACTTCGAAATTTCATATCTCAATTTTTAAAATCTTGTAACCTCAAAATCGCTGATTTCGCAATAAACTCTTGTTCCTGTATAGCATGCTGACGTTTTGTGACACGCGGAACTCGACTGCATGCACTGCCGTACGTGTTGATACTCCCCTCGATTCGCTCGCGTCGCTGCGCCAAGAACCCCACGGCAGGCCGCGCATCGAACTTGAGGAGTTTGGAGGAACTGCGTCTTTTTATCACAACCAGAATCTGCAGTGCACTGGGCCACATGATGCAGATATTCCCTCATAGTCCACAGCGCTGCGTCCGAATGGGGAAACTTCCACATTCTGCCTGTATAACATGCTCCTGGCAGTGCTAACGTTTGTGACGAGTAAAACTTGGTGGGACACGCAGGAGTATTGGAAGTTGGCGCGAGGAACTAGGCTCATCCATATTCCATTTCACCACTTTTTAAAGTTGAAGGAGTTGACTGGACAGTTTGCACCCGTGGTGCTTTTGCTCGTATTTCGCAGCTTTTTACGCTTGTGTAATGTATATACTCGCTTCGCCTCATTGGGGTGCTGCCCCCAGAATTCCAAGATGGCCTCGCTGAGGCGCACCCCTTTATCGCAATCAGGCTCCAGCTGGGAACTGTACCCTAGTAGGGGAGACGAGCCGAATTTATTCTAACCTACTTGTAATGGTACACCTTCATACCAAATTTCGTTTCTCTAGCTTCAGTCGTTATAAAGTGGGGCTTAGGCGGGCATTTTGGATAAAAAATGGACACATTTTTAACGTTTTCTTATATTTTCGTGACATATTCGTAATGATACACTGTCATACCAAATTTCATTTCTCTATCTCGAACGATGTGAAAAATGGTATTTCAGCTGCCATTTTGAATCAAAGATGGTGACTTTTTTAAAACGTTGTTATGTTTTCCTAAACTACTCTTGATAATACATCATCATGCCAAATTTCATATCTCTGGCTCAAGCAGTTGGAAAATGGATTTATGACGCCCGCCATTTTGGATCCAAGATGGCGTCTTTAGAGATATTTTGTAACATTTTCATAATCTACTAATACTAATCTACATACTTTTGAATCCAAAATGCCGACTTTTCAAATTTTTAAAAAGTTTTCTTAATTTGCTGTCAATGATGTAGTTTCATACCAAATTTCACTGTTCTATCTTTAGTCGTTTAGGCTGTGTATTCTTTGAAATTTTAGGTTTGGCGGCCATTTTGAATCCAAGATGGCAACCTTTTCAAAATGTCGGAATTTTTCCTTTATCTACTTATCATCCTCTACCTTCATACCAAATTTCATGTTTCTAGCTTACTCCAAACACCCTAAACAATATGATGAGTGAGTCTGTCAGTCAGTCAGTCAGTGAGTGAGTGAGAGTGAGTCAGTTAGCCTAAAATGTGCAATTTCAGGGGTCCACAACTAGAACATAGGTTGAGATACGAATATGAAATTTTGTACATCTGCACATATTTACCATATCTCCTTAACGGCAAAAGCTCATATTCCTATCTTTAGCATCTTGTTTCTTACGGGGCTCCCAAATCGTCGATTTTCCATAAACTCTTGTTCCTGTATAACATGCTTCTGGCAGTGCTGTCGTTTTCTGACGTGAAGAACTTGGCTCATGCACTGCCGTGCATGTTGATATACTCGTATAAGTGATATTAAAGAATTATTATGTATGTACAAGTGAAGAATCATATGTACCCTCCTCCTGAAGCAGAATCTTCTGGAGAATTCCCAAATGAGATAAGTTTAGGAATTTTAAATACAATGGGTACCGCTGCATTGTTCAAATGTAATGCATGAATCTTCTTGAAGTGGCCCTATTTTAAAAAAAAAAATCTAGTAGCCATTAAACGAGAAGAGAATTTTCTCTTTGTGTAATAATTTCTTATATTATAAAGCCTGCTTGTGCTGACGACAAAGAATAGTTTATTACATCAAATGTCAAATGTAGAAAACAATGCTTGTGGCATAAAACTATCTTGCCGAAATGCACCTATATATACAAAACTTGAGTTGAGTTCCATATTATATTGAGCCCTTACGTCTAATTCAGTCCCGTAACTTGAGGCGGACAGGGGTGGTCAACTGGCTCCCAGGGAAGCTCTCCGATGTTCGAGAGGGGGTCCACTTTAAGACAAAATTTTCTTACTCCATATAGCCTACGATACGAACATGAAATTATAAACGTAGCGTCAAACAGATTCACCATATTACACAAACAAAACAGAAAAAAAAAGTAAATAAAACAAAAATGAGATCTGGGCCCATTTTATTAAAATGTCTATTATTAGGGCCCCTAGAAATAATATATATTTCTTAAGGCTTTGAGATGTGTCAATATTGTCCCTGAATTAACTTGTCAAGAATGAAACGGGCCCATCATACCATTTCGAATAAAACTGAAAATCGTGGAACCCCTGCTGCCCCATTATCTCAACCATATATTTTCCTAGGATGAAGTATAAATGTAACCGGGACCCTACTTCAGTGAAGTTCGCAACTGGGCCCCCTACAAGTAATAAACATCTTTATTAAGGTTTTCATCGTGTCCAGAGTTTAACTTGTAATAAATGTACAAACTAGAAGTCATAAATGCCTGTTTTATCCCCACAAAAATAATAGCTGGGGTACTTCTTACGAACATAAAGTGTAAACTATATTATTGTGTTAATTGAATTGTATTGATAGCAGTACATTAGTGTGAGAGGCTCAAAATAAGATATTACATCACATAAGTCTCGTCTTAATCTCAACAAAGCGACAAAGTTTCTAAAATATGGTTGTGATCCAACATTCGATAAAGAGACGATCGAAGCTGAATACCAATTTCGTACTATCATCAAGAAGAACAAATAGAGGAAGTTTTTGCTTTAGAATTAGAAAAACAACTTTTTTCTAGTGGGGCCAAATATTAATGCTCCCCCCCCTCCAGGAAAAATTCTAAGTTACGGCGCTGGTCTAACTACTGGTATTGACTCTTACTAAGTGAAAAATTGGTGCTAACCAAAAGAAACACGTTAAAACTAAAGAAGTTGGAGCTGCAACTCTATTAATAATCGCAAAGGCTCTTGTCTCTTGATATTATTTAACCATGCAAGTATTATTTTTTATGAAATAGGCTGGCAACACTGACAACTGTTTTGCTCAAGTAAGGGAATACTCACAGTCCTTGGTATGTAATGATGTGCCACTGCTGTGGAATCGTGGGGCTTGGAACAGGTCTGTTCTGTATGGGGGTTACCTCACTACAAGGTATGTGCACTTGATTCAAGCGGTGGCATGGTTCAGATAGGTCACGTCATTCCACTATTCATAAGTGAGACTGAGAAAAATGAAGGAGAACTCCATTCGGGTTGGTGTCACTGGTGCGCCTGAGCAGGGTGTACTTTTAAAAAAAATCTTTTAAGGCTTTTTGGCAACTTTGGCCCAGGCCAAATGGATGATGGTGGGAGAATTGGTGGAATTAGGAAAGTGGGAGGAGGCGGGAGAACCTTGAGAAAATTGATATACACGGTGTTTGTTCACCCCAAAGCCTACATGGCACAATCCAGGATCGAACCAAGGTCCCCACACTACCACTGATCCACCGCAGCCCGACCGGAACCTCGGAACTAGAACTGCTGCTCAACCTTCTCATTATCGAGACGTCTGGAACCCCAACCACCAGACCATAAGAGACGGATTTCCCAGTCCTTGTGATCCGGGCAGTAACGTCGCGAATTTCGGATCGGCATGTGGGTTCGAACTTCGAACCCCACGGCCAACTATTCTAACTGACGTTTTCCAGGAATTCCCATCAGATTCACCAGGTAAATGCTGGAATGAAGAAAGCGGATCTTAACAAAGGCCTCATCGAGAATCGAACCCGGAACCCCTTTTACGAGGCGAAAATGTTATAAAATCAACGCAGATGGCATAATATGTGGAATCATCACTACGAAGTTTACACTATTTGTAGTTTTTTGTTATTATTATTATTAATAATATTATTGGTTTAAACCATCTGAAAAAAGCACCTTGGTTTAAACCAGCCAACCATACTTGAAATACATTTGTTGCGCATTGGACGAATTATGGATACTCTCTGTATTTCCAGGAGTTTAAGAACAGTTTGTGTAGTATTGGTAAAACTTAAAAAAATAATAAATAAAAATGTAAATTGCTTCAGCTTACCTAAAATGTTTCAGTTGATGATTTTCGTCTGTGTTTGTCGTCTCGAACATCTGTCTTGAGCGTCCAACAGTAACCTGAAAGCATTTGTAAACTTCATTTACCTGTTTTCCATGGATGAGATCTCTTGGTGAAAATACTCACCGTCTTCGTCAGTCACTGAGCGCACCCAGAATTTCAGGAAAGAAATCCAGGTTTGAGTCCAGAAAATGAACTTGAAGGGATATATTATACCCTATATCTTTGAATGCCTTTAAGAATTCACCCACAATATTAGTTTGGCGCTTTGTTATTTCCTAAATAATTTTGAGTAAAGTGTTTGAATGACATCCATGCTTCTTTTTCAACTAGACTGAATAAGTTATAATTTTTTTCATCTTGGGCCATAGGAAATCATAAAACGCCTGCAATATTGTAGGCGAATTGTTAATGGAATTAACAGATATGGAGTGTACTAATATGTAACTCAAAGTTAATTTTCTGGACTCCAACTTGGATTTCTTTTCTGAAAATCTGGGTGCGGTCAGTGATGAATACGGTGAGGGTTTTCACCGAGACATCTCATCCATGGAAAGCAGGTAAATGGAATTGAAAAAAAGCTACCGTTGGACGTTCAGGTTACAACAGGTTACTGTTGGACGTTCAAGACACATGTTCCAGAAGTTAAACACCGAAGGAAATCAACAACTAAAACATTTTAGGTGAGCCGAAATAATTTAAATTTTTGTTATTTATTATTTGCATTTTTAATTCTAGAGAGTTACAAATGCATTGTTGAATGTTGTAAACCCTCATTTTCATGTCTGTGTTCTTGTAAGTAAAGTAAATCGTATTTGTTTCCTTATTCGACAGCTTTGACAGCAATATGATAGGGTCTACATGATAAAATAAACAGTGCAAACATCTTACATGCAAAAATATTAATTTCTCTAGAAAGAATAATGCGATTTTTATTAAATTTGCAAGGATTATTGAATGTCTATCAAGGTTTAATTTTGTGTATTTTTTGGGTTTATATTGCTAAAGGGACAAGGGCCAGGGGTATGAAAAATATAAAAAGGGGAAAAAATGAGGGAATTTGCCATAAATCCCTCTGTTGCGCAAAAACTGTGGGCGATGGAGAAAAACTGATTACAAATTTGGAATCAGCATGAAAAGTTATTTTAGGATCACGTGTTTTCTTTCTTGTGCCAAAATCTGTGTTTACCAGTGTAACTTGAGGAACCGACGGCATGCAAATGCTATGCCAACGGTCTACCACTGAGCCCACGACGGCTCTGTAAAGAGCGTGTGAATTGATCAATGTGGGATGCGAGGCAACTGTAAGCCATATAAACTTTTTATATGTTACTTTTTTCTATTTTTATGAATCCTTTATGGGACTTCCTTTGTGTTTATCTACATAATGACCACGAAATTTGTGAATCGGAATTTGTAATAGTCAGGGAAATCGTTCAGGCAAGATGAATGGGAACAATGAACCATTGAAACACTTGAGCGCATTCATATTTTTCTAATGCGTGAGAAATGGTATAGAAAGACATAATTTTATCTAATAATTGTATTGAAACAAGTGTCAATTTCTTTTTCTACAAGTATGTATACATTGCATAGGCCTGATGTGTATCATTGCGTCCCGAATCGTGTTATAACTTTTAAATCTTAACTTAATGCTATTTTTTTCAGACGAGGAAATCGATGATGATGCATTTGATAACTTAACAGATAATGTTATCAAAGAATTATTCCCAAAATGTGAACCTCGAGTGAAGTTTACCCAGTTTTACAGGCAATACAAAGAAGAATTAGATAGAAAGGCATCTTTGGCTTAGACCGAGGAAAGTTAAATAATGTTACAAAATGTCAGAGACAGTCCTAATATAGACCTAGACGTTTTTCTAAATGTATATTTTTTTTTTAGCAAGAATTAACATTTTAATTATTTCATCGATCATGAATTAATAATGGTAAAAAAGAGTATTTTCGAAAGTAGTGTAAGGTTATTTCTCCACTGGAGTGGAGAGGCCTCAGTTCCTTATACTGGAACCTGAGGATGTAGCAAAAACAAGAAATAAAAGAGCGAGAGGTTTTCAGAAACATAGATTTAGTTTCATATTAGAAGAGAAGTTACAATCCTTAGCGCTTAGACTCACCAGACAGATCCGTCGATGTCGAGTTGGCTGCTAACGCTTCTTAGCCTGGTCACTCATTAGTATAAGTGGGTGAAGTTACTTAAACAAACTCCATTCTCTGACTCTTGTGCCTCAGTAACTCATGTACTTTCGTTAGCTCTTTTTCCCCTTTTCGAGAGACAGAGGCACTTAAGAAATACCATGGGTCAGCAGACTTCAAGGGGAAATTATGTCCCATGGAGTTTGAGTGCTTTGTTGTTCGACGTGTCTGTCCGGAAAGGTCTTTGCGCTGTAATCAAGAATAATGTTTATTCTGTTACATAAATTGTTATCGAACAGGAGTTGTAGACTACCTGTTTGTTTAGATTCGTGCATTCTTCACTGTTGTTCATAATACTGTTTGTCTAGGATAATTATGTAAAGGATAACAAATATCAATGTTCACGTATTGAGGTAATTGTCCTTTGGATGTAGTGGCACAATACTTATATGTGTCTTTGATATTAAATATACCAGGGTACCTGGTTCGAGAACCCTAGGAGGCGTTACAGTAACCTGAAACTTCAAGAACAACGGGTTTTCCTGTTTTTTCGACATTAAATTCTTTCGTTTCGTTTTACATCACTAGTGCACACATTGTGTGTTCACGAAGAACCTATAAAAACACATTGCTTGAACCAAAAACTTGCAAATTTTGAAAAGCTGACTTCATAAGAATACTTCCACTAGTACTACAAAATAAATCATTTTTTATGTTATCCTATGGAGATCAGATGCTGATTTATTTTCTGTTGATAGCTTGTAAAGCTAAAATTCAAACAGAAAGAATTAATCAAAATCCAAGCATTGACTCAAAGGTTAAAAAGAATGTTAACACGAGTGCTTACAAATGTTGTTTTTTTCTTTTATAAGTTTTTGGAAATTTTGCTTCCTGTGCAGCAGCATGGCGAATGAATAAGGATATTTAATTTGAAAGTCTATTTCATTACGAGAAAACATAAAAAGAATCAGAACGCTAACTCAATGACCATGTTTGTAAATGACCTTAAACTCAGAAACGCCATTCGCGGCTGGTTTGTTTGCAAATGTAGCCCATATTTCAAACATTCTATAACTCTGAAACAAGTGCACGAATTTTGAAACCATTTGCTGTTTTGAAATCAACAATAACATTTCTATTTCGATACAAATTTTCGTAAAATTCTGAGATGGTCGAGTTTAGATTATTAGAAATACTGGTTGAATTGACGTGGAATGACCCTTCAGTTTCTTTATTAATAAAGTGAGATTTTATTATGTTCACGGATGTATAGCTTTGATAAATTAATTTCAGGAGTCCATTCTGAATTTTGTTAGTAGTGGTGAAGGCTGGGATTATTCCAAAACCATCGTTAATGTACTTTAAGTAGACAGTACACCAGAAGCATGTAAGTAGTGTGGCAAAGTACAATATGGAAATGATTTCCATAAACGTTCAACATGGTAGATTCGAGGTAATAAGCAAGCATTAGGAAATCTCTACATTTGCAAATATGAACTTAATTTGCAGTAACACTTTGTATACAAGTACGACGATAATGTAACTAACAGCAATTTAATTTCTGTCAAATTGGCAGGAACTTACGATTGTTTGACAAAATGTTAATAATATTGCCTAGCTATTACAAACATGTTTACTAATTTTATTATGCTTTTCAATTTTCATGCTCGCTCTTTTTTATAGTTCGGGCAATTTTATTGCTGTTCGATGTTCTAATAACCTCATAAACAGGGTGTGTACTGCCCGGGAAAACCCTGAGAACCTGGAATACTCAGGGAATTTTTATAAATCTTGAAAACTCAGGGAATACTCAGAAAAATCTATAATTTATGATGGAAACTCAGAGAAATTTATGAGGTGGACCTGTCCACAGTTGGTAAGAGCACTGCCCCGGCAAGGCGGGGATCGTGGGTTCTATTTCCACTGGAGACCGGAGATCTTTCAATGTGTTAAAATCCTCTATCTTAAAGAAATTTTCTTTTATCACTTGTGAAATACCAATAATGTACAAGTTGCTGGGAATTTAAAAAATGTCATTGCGTATAATTTACATATTCCGCTATAGTAAAAACTTAGGA
>JAGDQP010068291.1:0-11039 GCA_022664845.1 Lepisma saccharinum
CCCATATTTTCAACATGGCGGGTGCCGTTTTCTACTCAACTAGACATGTACGGAAACCTGAATATCTGAAACACTAGAATAACTAGATAGCTGAATTAAAAGCCATTGTGTAGCTCTTGAAGTGTCCTTGAAGATGTGAAATCACCTTTACTGAAAATTAATTTCTGTATTCCAAAAGTTAGGCTAAAAATGAGTTACGAATTATATAAATTTAATTTTTAAACAATGTTTTTTTTGGGGGTGAAAGTGTTGAATAAAATTCTCCAGAATTTTGTAAGTTTTAAACCTCCCAACCGAGTCTCTGGTGATAAATCACACTCTTTTTTCTACTAGGGTTCAAACCTTTGCGAAAAATGTCGAGTTTCAGGCCAGAATATCTCAGATACGCCCTCATGAAAACATCTGAAACGTGGTGTCGAGAACGCTTTGTATGTGGCAAACTCACATTAGAGATTGCAACTTTTAATACTTAATAGTTTGGTCAGTACAACCGGATTTTCTTCGCCATACGATGCAAATGCGAATGTGTTATCTTCACGAAGGTCATCATGTTTTGATGAAGGAATTGAATATAAGACTGCAATACCTCTTGTGATGTTTAGAACTATCAAGAGAATGACTGTGTAGAAAAATCCGTGACGTTGAATCACAGCGCTTTTTTGCTCCAAAAAATATGCTGCATTTGGAGCTAAAATATCTCAAATGGGTCATCATAAAATAATCTTACATATCTCAAATGGGTTTAAAAGCTTACGTGATTCAGAGAGAACAACGAAATAAACGTTATTGTTTACACTTACTAACTGTATGAATTCTCTAAAAAGCAATGTTCATTTATATAAATTCTCATGTAATGGAAATACTTACGTATATTCACTCAGCCTTGGAGCTCAATCATTGTTTAGTACTACTTTAGCAAACGATATGAATACTCTAAATATTTAAAACAAAATGTCCATTTGTGCAAATTCTTTTTTCGAATGCTTTTGTTGTTTTCATTTAGTGTAAGAAACAGTATTTTCACAGACAAGCTAAGCATGTTTATTTCTGTTACTTTTAGTTTTCCTCTCCACCACACAGTTAGTTTTTCTCTCAACTCACAGTGATATCAGATTTTTAGTGTGGGCGTCTCCTGTTTTACCGAAGTTACCAATTTAGATGTGCTTTACAAGTTCTCCCGACAGAACGGCCCATTAAATATCGTTATACAGTATATTTACAAAGTTAGGCCTGAAAAGTCCCGAGAAATATAGTTGTATATTTAAACTTTTATGGCCCGAGCCAGAAGTGATCTATGTTTTGTAGGCCCAAGCCCGGCCCGTGCAGACCTTTACTCTGCAATGCCTGTGACCGAGATTTTACAATAGTAAAAAATAAAATTGGTGGCCAGTATTTTTAAACAGTTCTCTCATTCAAAGTTACGGAAGAGAAGTTTCTCAATAACTCAAATGTTATTTTGAAAAAGAAATTTCTATAAATTTGCTTCCGCCAGAAAAGAACTAAGAGTTCTAGGATTGCTTAGTCCTATATGACCAGCTTTGCGAAGGAAAATTTCCTGTTGATGAAAGAGGAATAATAGTGAAAAAGAACACATGACACAGCATAACTCCTCACTTTTAATCTCGGATCTATAAAACAATGCTGGCTTCAAAGGAAAAATTCCTATTAATAGTGCAAAAATAGAAGGCACGAGTAAGCTGTACCAATACATACCAGATAACTACAAAAATATTACGACAAAATGAATCAGTGCCCACAGTGACAGAATAAGCGGCTCAAAATGTGTATTTTTTATCCATGAAGGACTTCATTTTCGTATATTGTGTGTAGAGGCCTAATTTTCTTTTCCAATAAACGTAATCGTTAAGATTCATCCTGTGCGATAAAAATAATATATAGGATTTCATATATCGTTTTAAAACTTCGTCACACATGTAGATCCCCACATAGCAAAATGACGTCCCAGGGATATCTGACGGATCTCCTGGCAGGATATCAGGACGTCCTGTTTAAGTCCCGTTTACATCCATGGGACGTATAGTTACAATTAATCCTTCGTATAACTATACGAAGGCATATCCTTCGTATAGTTATAATTAATTAAATAATAATAATAGGTCGATTTAATTTATAGAAATTCCAGGTAGGTAATCCCGCACGGCTTTCTGGGGGACATCCATACGGGATGAACTGTTTGTATTGCCCATAGTTATCCCACGGACGTCCTTAGGACAACGCTATGGGAGCAGGACCATTCTGACGGTAATGGAATCTAAATGGGACGTCCCATGGACGTACTCTGCTATGTGGGTCTGATCTGAATTTTATTGAATGACTTTAGGCAACTTTGGCACAGGCCGTATGGATGATGGAATAATTTCTGAAATGAAGAACAGGGGAAAGGGAGAATCCTGAGAAAATTAACGCACATGTTGTTTGAGAACCACAAAGTCGACATGGCATGAGCTAGAATCAAACCGACTTCAAGCACCACAGAGCTCTACCCTGAACGTGTTCAAGCATCAGATTTACTAGTTATCGATATCAAAAACGTGTACTAGCCGGTAACAGTAAGTAAACTTGTGGTAACAGTCCAAAAGATCCCATCTCTGATATGTTGACTGCAATATCTCTGACGTAATGCACTTTTAACATCAAACTGGCCTCACCAGCCGTTCCCGCTAAAGGTATAAAATTATTACAAATACGGTAAGTCAGACACTATGGAAGAATTTTTGTTCGCGTTCTTATCTCTAAAACTTGCCATACATGCTGTGTATGTTTATTATAAACAGTGAAAGACTATTGTAAGACGAGTGAGAAAACAACTTCAAGAGTTGCTAATTTCTTTAAGGGTGTTATTATGAGTTTTAAACTTGAATACTCAAACAATATTTTCGCATAAAATCCATACAATACGGAACAAAAGTATATTTTTGAGTAAACACATACAAAGTAATTTTGGACACGGCTAGTAATACTGTATATAATTTTTAATGCTTGTACTTCATTTAACTCTGTTCAGTTAACAGTTTAATATAACCTCTTTTAATGCATTCGTATTTACAGGTTATTGTTCCAAATCCTAGGAATTCTTGTTCTCACCTTTATAAATTATCATGTACTTTCAGTAATTGCATTAAATACACTCATTTTTCCAATGTATGAATTTTCACGTGTCTTTTCAACGTAGTGCTTCGTGCACATTTATATTCACACATTTTACATTTATAAGGTTTCTCCCCTGTATGAGTTCTCACATGTATTTTCAACGTAGTGCTTTGGATACATTTATATTCACACATTCTACACTTAAACAACCTCTCCTGTGTATGGGTCATCATGTGTGTTTTCAACTTACTGCTCTCACTACATTTATAGTCGCATATATTGCATCCATAGGGTTTCTCTCCCGTATGAGATCTCGTATGTCTTTTCAAGTTACTCTTGCTACTACATTTATATTCACACATTTTACAATTATATGGCTTTTCCCGCGTATGGATCATCATATGTTTTTTCAAGTCACTGGCGCTACTACATTTGTATTCACATGCGTTACATTCAAAGGGCCTCTCCTCTGTATGAGACGTCATGTGTCTCTTCAAATTACTTTTGTTAGTGCATTTATATTCACAAATTCTGCACATATATGGCTTATCCCCTGTATGCGTTTTCATGTGTCTTTCCAAGTTACCTTTGGTAGTACATTTATATCCACAGATGTTACAGTTAAAGGGCTTCTCCCTCGTATGAGTCATCACGTGTATTTTCAATTTAGTACGATTCATGGATTTATATTCACACATTCTACATCTATAGCATAACTTCCCCGTATTCGTTCTAGTTTGTATTATCAAAGTATGTTTTCGAGAAGTTTTATGTTTGCCTATAGTTCCATTTGTACCTTGTTCCCGAGGAACATCCGTTGTTTCTGCTCCAAATACATAAGCAGCATCTTTGTAGGGTTCTATTTTCGTACATTCCGAGATATTTTCAGTACAAGATGGATCAGTGTCCTCTCCATATTCCTGGTACTTACTTAAATATATCGCGACTGGAACTGGATGTATTTCGTTTTCAGTGTGTTCTTGCTTTACATGAGTAGTATTCGGAACTACTTCGCAGTTAAACAATGCACTCTCTGTATCCATACAAAGTAAGTCTGAGAATCTATCAGACATTAGATCGGAAGATGGTTGATTGGGATTATCTTCCTCTGTATCTTCGTACTTATCTTCACCATCGAATTTAAAGCTGAAATCCTGATAAGGTAAAAATATAAATGTAATACTTGAGAACAAAATATTTCCTAGTAAATAAATGCATCCAACATATTGGCTGTTTCTGGTAACCAGTAGACAACCTAGTGCATATTGACTTAAAAGAGTATGATAGCCTCCCAAATTAGAGTATGTCTCTGGTCAATTTTAAAATATCCAGATTTCTCTTACCTTTTGGGCAATCAAACTGACTACTTTCTAATATGCTAGCATTATGGAATCCAAATACTAAAATTTTAATGCCCTATCATTACGAAACTCTTCCATATATTATATACTTAAGCAGTACAAACGTTCTGAAAGTTTAATCCAAAATTCTGGAATTTTCCCAGGACTTGTTAACTAGAAGTGTGAAGCAAAGTTTTAGGTCACAATTGAAAGATGTGAGATATATTTATTTTCATTCTTCGAACGTACTGTTTTAGATTCAATCTTTCGGATACAGAGATTCGTTCCTATATTTCTCTTATTTGTTTTGATCATTCATTGCGAGTGGGAAGCTACATTGTCGAGTCATTTCTACTTACCAGTACGTGGCTCACATCAACAGCGGAAGAAACCCGATTAATACTAAATAAAACTTTTCAGAAACTGAAAAATTAATCTCCAACAGCATAAGCCACTATTCTGATCAACTTTACAAGTTAACATTGCTTAAAATGGGAAATCTAATTCTAATTACAAATATTAAACAACCTGTATCAATACATTTTTATTCATTTCTGACATTTAAGATCCTTTGATAGCACGACCAATGATAAAGGTACTTATGTCCCATCTGTCCGTCTTAAAATATACATCTCACAAAACACAAAGCGCTGAGAGTTGGTTAAGGAGTCGCTGAAATGCCCTTGATTCTAGCAGCTCAGTGACCCAGGAACTGTTTTGATACCTAACAAAGTTTATCTTAAAATGCGAATTTTACATTGCTTTCTATACGTGTGATGTATCAGCACTAATCTAGGCACAAGTTTTATTCGTTACAATACAAAAATTAACATGTATTCACGTCTTCAAGAACCCAAGTTGTCAGTTTTGCAAACTTAGTTTAAGAATTCAAACGTCAAATTGGTTTCATACAGTTAATCTCTCCGCACCAAGCTTGGCATATATATTATGTTACAGAATTCTTGCAGTGAGGTTACCTAGATTATTTTTCTCAAAAGTATGTTTATGGCAATAAATATGTTACGTAATTGAAGGAAGTTTATGAGTTTAAATACAATCACAGTGCCACAATAAGTAGGTTGTGTAACTTGTTGTTAAGTGTTGGTGATTAATAGGCGGTAGTTAGAAACTCTTAACGTTGTATAATTTTGAAGTCAGTAAAAAGCAAAGAAAGAACGACAAGTACTTGAGGCGACGGAGACTTAGGACCTGACCTAAGCAAGAGAGAAAAACGTATCGTGTTTCTATACTAGACGTTATTCCTTTTTTTACAACAAACTCCTCTAAAGTAAAGCCCATGGGTTTTTCGAGCCGAACAAGTCAGTCGTGATTTCGCTAGAAGTTACTGTCTGGAAAATCACCTACAATTACCAATTATATCCTGACAGGTATGCATAAATAAATTCTGTTTATTTCTTACTTGGTGTGCTCTGTCTGTGTAAGATGTAAATTCAACTACACTCCTATAATTATTGCATGGTTCAAATGAATACGATATTACCTGTTAATTACTTGTTAACCACTTAAGCAGCATATACCATATAAATCTGTAATGCCTTGTTTAGATTACTAAGATCGTTACGATGGTAAAATTCATGGTTGAAATAACTCAGTTTAGGCTACGGAACTTAACTTGGTTATCGTCCTTATACTGCCATTGTCAGTAAAGAAACAGGTTACAGACTTAAAGAATCTCCCTCTTCCATAATCTAAGGTTACACAGGAGAGATTTAAATTATAAAATACTGAACACAAATGAATTTATTGAAGCGTAACATTTTGTAGATTAGTTCTGCCATCATTCTGTTATACTTTAAAAGTGATGCGCACCACTAGGATGCTATATATTTTGATAAAGAAAGAAATAAACTCACCAAGTGAGCTGCGCTTAACGCCCATCTTGCGTTTAGTTAACTAACCTAAGAAGGTAACCGTTGTAAGTTGACGCTGGTTAAATTTGAAAACCGCGCTAACGTTAACTACCGTTTACATTACTAAAATGATCTTGATTAACGTAAACCATGGTAAGATGTAAGTAATGTAAACAAGACATTACAGATGGTATATTTTAAGTGATGGGTTTAGCTGGTAGTTGGTTGAAGGACTTCCAAAGATAAAATAATGGCATACTACTTAAACATTAAATTATTCTGAAAGTAGTTATAATACAAGCACTAACGCAAATCGTGTGTTGGTGTATGTTAAGTTCCATACGCTAAGATAAGATAAAATGAATTTTATGGGCGGTACCAACTCTATGGCTTACGCCCGTCCCGAAAGTTCCATATGCGCTCTACTGAGTTTGTCAGTTATCTCACAAAGGCAGTCGATCTATATATTATCTATCCACGTTGTACATAGTGTCAGAATTTTTTTTCGCACAGACACTTCGCAAAACGTAACAACTAAATTATATGGTGGAGACTTTCCAATTAAATACCTTGTACTCATCACTCATATTCATGATACAATCCTGTTTATTCTTTGCTGGTTTCCTCTGTGGTAATAAATGATGTACGGCTATCACTTCCATTGGAGATACTTTTAGAAATATCGACTGTATTATTGGCAAGTTTCTTTGATTTCTTACCATTGTTTGACAATGCGTAAATGCTAACTTTCTATCATGAATGAATTTATTTATGTTCGGCACATACGTCCTAGACAAAGTTAAATTTTACGCCTAAGTCCAAAATGCAATGGTCGCGGCGTTGCATGCAGCATTGGAAAACTTTATATCGTAAATAATGAAGAATACAAATTAAATACTTCGTTGCGTTTGCAAAATTGTGTTTTCTCTTTTGCATTACTTGTTCAGAAATATTATATTCCATCTTCTGCACTTTCTGGCCTAACGCTAACATTTCATGAAATATAAATTTTTAATTTGCCTGTGATAAATAAAGTCCTGTCGTGTGAAGTCTATAAAACAGTTACCAAAATACATGTAACTTCTTTTCATAATTTCATAGATAAAAATATCATCCATGTAGAAATTGCCATTCTCTGGTAATACGTTTGCACGTTCACTGACATAAAAGTCCCTGTAGTGAAATCAGAGTTCCTATCTGGGGTATATTTAAAAAGCTGTCAAACCTCTTTCTCTTGACATATTTTGAAACCAGAAATATACGGTTGTCATATCTGGCTGACAATACCATAATTTATCGTGTAACAGAGGTAAATTAGCACTGAAGAAGATATCAAACCATGCGAATCGACCAATTAGACTTCTTTACAAAGAGCGCTGGGCTGCTATAATGCGAATTCGCGCGTTGAATCACTCCTTCGCGAAGTAACGTATTGGTTTCATCCCTCATCTTCAACTTTAATGCAACTGATATTGGATATTGCGGCGTTTCAAATGGAGTTCTCGATGTTAGCTCTATATGAAATTGTTAATTTTTTACTCTACCTTTCTTATCCCATGCGAATCTACTTCTCTTCCCCATGCGAAAACATCTGCCAATTTGTAGCAAAGACCAAAAATTTGTTCTTTGTTCTTTGTCGAAAAACTACAAGCAATCATGAGCTTATTCGGGTCAAAAGACTATCCTTCTGCAAACTTTTTCGTCCTCTACATCACTCTGTGATGTAACGTAAAATTAGTAGCAGGTTCATCTCGACCATAACCTGCCATGACGATTTAAATTGTCCTGGGTAAAATTACTTTGTGTACGAAGGTTTTAATAATTTCAACTGGTCTAAATTATGATAACGAAGTTCTTGGTACCAAAATTCCATATTTCTCTTCCAATTTTCAACATGTTTCTGAAAGACATTCAGATATGTTAACTCCAAAATATACCAATTTTTTTGCTTGGAGCTAAAAGCATACGCTTTGATGTCACAAATTTTGTTCCTAGTTTTGCTCTCAATGAATAAATTTCATCACTAATCGCATCAAATGCATCCGTACTACTATAAATTGTGGATGGGAGTTACCCGAACTTACTTATTCAAGATTTTGCAACCATATTCCACCTTGACAAAATATTTTATTCGGAAATCGCTATCAATCAATAAGTTATAGTTGAAATTTTGAAACCCTCGATACAAACGTAAAATTATTTTTCAAACTCTACTAAATTTTAATTGTTACCTGGTCTAATTCCAAAATTTCTTAATCTTCACCTCAGACTTCGGTATCTACATACTTTATTGTTTCTATACGTTAGCAAAAACAATCAATCAGGCTAAGTTGCGAGGATAAGCCAGTTATCGCATCCATTTTAATATAGTTGATCGCGACTGTTATAAATATTATTTTATTTTTCGCAAACAATCCCTGTTCTCTTTCGCTCTTGTCCCCTCTCTGTAACTGTGGTACCTTCAGATACAGATTACATAACTTTAAACTTTAGGCTAAAGCTTAACTCAAACGACTTGGAATTTGAAATTTCGAACAGATTATTTGGATTTTACCTTAAGTACTACTAGTGCTTGGATTTTTTTCAGTTCCTTTGGGTACAAATGTTTTTTGGTACTTAAGGTAAAATCATTTTTTGGCATTTGATTCAGAAATGAAGTTTCTGTGTTAACAAATGTTTCCTTCATGTATTCTTCACCCCCTCCACCTGGAGTGTCAAGATCGACTGACGTCAGACGTGGAGTAAGGCAGGAGCTTGGATTCGAGTCAGGATAGATCGAGAACGTGTATGGAATTAGTCAGGTTGTTTACTAGAATGGAGCGTATTACCCGATAGCGAGGAACAACTGGGATCTTTACTAAGTTGATTCACACTATCATTCTATACGATATGGAAGTCTTTCATATTGTTTTTTTTTAATAATAAGGTTGAAAGTTATTTTTGTGTGTTTCACTATTAAGAACAACTTACTTTAAGTATTCTACTACTATTATATAGCTTTGGTTCGATAACTGAATCTTAACCACATTAGATTATACTTTCTGCAGCTGAGAGAGTAGCTAAACTATATCCCTGTACATATAGCATATTAATATCAAAGAGAGTAACTCAGCTCAAATCTTGATTATGATAGCGATATGGAGTGGATTCAAAAGCTTGTACGATCGGGAACGTAGACTCTAATCTGGTGGAAATACTTTCATTACAATCAAGACTGTACTTAAACATCATACAAATACATCATATATTATACCTCACAAATCATAACTGGCTTGTATTAGCTTCCTTGCATTCGGATTTCCATAAAGATAGATATGTCGTTATAATTCCAAGACTTAGATACATAAGGAATCCATATAAAGTTCGTTACCAAGTGTTGTTTGTATCCGCCTCCACAAAATACTGTAACTAAACTTTACGCAGTGTTGTCAGACAAAAGGTTGCCTTTTCACCCCAGCACGGTTAAGCTTGAATATACACTGAAGTGCCAAAAGTCATGCGATAACTGCAGGAAACTAGTACACGGCGCGGTAATATGGCAGAAAAACGGTCGAACGGCGATAAGCAGTTACAATGTGATCAGTTGAACTTCTCTGAGTGCATTCAAACGTCGTGTACCATGTTGATGGAAAACCAACGTGAATTATCGGCGTTTGAGCGCGGATCATAGTTGCTGCCAGACGAATGGGGCATGCGATTTCCGAAGTCGTCGTGACATTGAACTTTACGCACTCCACAACATCCACGGTGGGCCGTGAGTACCGTATTGGAGGCATTACGACCCATTAGGGACAAAGCAGTGGGCGCCCATGGGTGTTAAATGGCCGCGATCGGCGACGTCTGGGCAAACAGACAAACAACAGTGTGTGATTTGACACCAGGAAGCAATACAGGACATCATATGAACTTATCTCAGAGGTACGTTCAGTGCACTTTGGTCTCCATGGCGTATCGAAGACCGACACGTGTGCAGCTACTAATTGCTAACCATCGGCGGGGGCGTCTTACAGGAGCTCGGGAATACGTGGACTGGAAACGTGTAGCCTTGACAGATGAGCCACGTTTCCAATTGATACAAGCGGATGGTAGGTTCCGGGTGTGGAGCAGACCCCATGAGTTTATGCACCAGTATATGTAATATGTAATTTTGTAACAATATTAAGAAATGAAGAAACAATTCTGCAATCTCCCCCACCTCAAAAAAGAGGAAAGAAGAAAAGGAGAACATGCAGAATGCTTGGTTTAAAGAATATCTCTCACAATCCTGTGTCACAGAGTAGGGAACATAGGAAATTCCCGGAGTGCGGAATTCCGGCAATCCGAGAATCTCTAAAGATAGTCTCTCCCAGATTGAGGAGAGCGAACAACTTCTCGTGATAAACGTCCTTTAAAATGTACAATCCAATATGAACAAATCATGTTAAGATAGAAGGGTGGAAGGTAGATTCTAAATAAAAATAATAAAATAATGAATACCTGTCAGCAATTACCTGGAAACTGTAGGCAATTTTCGCGACAGAAACTTCTAGCGAAATCACAACTAACTCGTTCGGCGCGAAATGCGAGTGGGTTCAGTCTAACTGACTGGTGAACTGACTCTGACCAGCTCTCTGGAAAAACTCTAGCAGATTCCTTTTGATTGTTAACCTAAAGCTGGTATAAAAAATACAAGATACAGTAGTTCTCCCTTGGTAAGGTCAGTACTAAGATCACGGTT
>JAGDQP010068293.1:0-11038 GCA_022664845.1 Lepisma saccharinum
AGTATTTAATAAAACTAAGTTTGAAGCGTCAATAAAAGATTCAACGATTCTACCGCGGACATCTGTACGAACACTACCTAAAATAACGTTATATGAATTAAAATCTCCAACTAAAATTATAGGTTGGGTTAACTGCTGCATAAGATTCTGGAGGTCAAGGAGCGTAAAGTCTTGATCCCTTGTGATGTACACATTCAGGATTGTAACATGCTGCTCAAAGTGGAGGCGAACAGCAACCGCTTGTAGGTCAATGTGGACAGGTGTTGAATACTGCGTGTCAACAACACCAATTGCAACACCGCCACATGCACGACCATCAGTTGGATAATCTGTGCGATATAGTGTATAGTTCTTCAAAATAACAGATTCGGTTGTTTTAAATTTTGTTTCCTGAAAGCAGACTATAACAGGGGAAATATCTGAGAGCAAGACTTCCAGTTCTTCATAGTGAGAATGAAATCCGTTAACATTCCATTGGATGTAGCCATTGGAATGTAGATCAATAAAAATATCACCTTTTAAGTCTAAGTTTAATTTTCCCTCCTTTTCCGACAACAGTAAAGTCCGGTCCATCAGATCGTTCTCAATCATATCTGATGTTAGGGAAGAACTCGGCTCATTCAGCGCAGGTGGAACCTGTTGAGTTAATTGAGTAGTCAGAACATTAGTGAGCCGTTTTATGCTCGACATTTCTGGTGACATACGATTTGGTTTTGTAATAGTATCAACACGAACACTAGGTACAGTTCGTGGAGTCCTCGAAGACTTCCTAGGGGCAATTTCTTTCTTAGTATGCCTCGGTGTAGCATGAGGAGATTTGTCAGCTTGAGGTCCCTCAGTTGGGGTTGACACATCAACTGTCTGAGTGCCAACGGAGACAGTTTTAACTGGTAGTCGTACTGCTACTGTGGAAAACGCACCAGATGGAAGGGTGCGTTAAGATTCTTTTACTCGACGTTTTGCATAACCAGCAAATATTTTCTCAATGGCCATCAGCTCTCTAATTCGTTTTTCCTCTCTAAATACCGGGCAGTCATGCGACCAGGCCGTGCGCTCACCCTTGCAGTTAACATACTGAGGCTTCAGTGACGTGCAAGGATCTGAACCATGGCTGCTGGTACCGCATATTGCACATACAGCAGTGGTTGCATTACACGACGTGCTGGTGTGTCCATAGTGCTGACATTTAAAACAGCGAAGCGGACTCGGTATATAAGGACGGACAGGTAACCAATAGAAAGCTGCCTTCACGTCCCTGGGAAGCTTTGGTGCTTCAAACGTCAAAATTAGCAAGCTCGTAGGTCGGAGTTCGCCCCTCTTTCTAGTTTTAATGCGTCTAACATTGACTAAACCTTGGCTGGCAAGTTCATTCGTAATCTCGTCTTCAGGGACATCTTGCAAGTCCCAACAAGAAATTACGCCCTGACTCAAGTTCAGTTGACGGTGTGGTTCAACATGAACTTGAACTTGAACTAGTGACATCAATTTCAGGAGATTAGTTGTTTGTTTATCAGTAGACATCTCCACTAACAGAGTGCCGTTGCGAAGCTTTTTAACATGTTTTAGCTCGCCTGCAACATGAGCAAGTTGCCTTTGAATAATGAAAGGGGATAATCCCTTTAAGTCACCTGGATTTTCTGTTTCATTCTTAACTTTAATTACAGGATATATCGTGATGTTCGGTACGACACTTGTCTGTTTCTCTACGTCTATTTTCTCTTCTTTGTCACTGGTTGATTCATTAGCTGTATGCGCCTTCTTACTTGCATCACTGACGTTCTCTTCATTCTGTCTTTTCTTTCTACGCTGTTCTTTCTGCGAAGGCAACTTATTAGCATGTAGTGGAGCCATGATGAATGAAAGCCGTAAATGCCCACACTTCTCCGTCTTCGTCCAGAGGAGCCAACGAGGCTGCCGGGTCCTACCCTCATCACCCTTGTCAGCAAGTTGGAAATCGAGGCGAAGTCAAATGGATTGGCGTCGAAATCACTTGCACTCCCGACTGATGGATACTTGGGACACCAACTTCCCAGAGTGTTGGCGAGACCAAAGGTCCGAAGAGCTCCCCAATGGCGCACTTCCCAGCCTCAACTTGCTAGACCATCCAAGATACTGCTGTTAAGAGCTAGGGGCTATCCAATGGTTCTGCCCACTTTCCTCGGGTCCCAGGGGTCAGCGTCAATGAAATTACATCCATAACACATCCTTTGACATTGCGTGGAGGCGTAAGTCGCAGCACAAGAGATGAAATAATGAAGCATCTGTGGATGAAAAATGAGGTGAAAGTAAATGAAACTCCTCTCTGCTGGTCGATGGGGTCGCCAATTCTCTACGCCATTGTTGGCTGATTGCAACCAGCATAAGCCGGCTGGTCGATGGGGTCGCCAATTCCCTACGCCGTAGACGAGCAGAGATGGTCTGCTGCTCGGGCTATGTGATCATACATTACGTTGCGGTCCGTAGACCTGCGATGAGGTTGCCAATCCCCTACGCAAATGGGAAGTAGAATTCTCAACAGAGAAGCACTCTGACCCTGCTGTAGGACTTCCCATAGGCAGCAACGATGTTGGCAGCTGTCAGGGCTGATTGCAGCCAGTAAAACTTACTGGGCGATGGGGACGCCACTTCCAGACGCCGGGATAACAGCTTAGATATCACAGCCGTAAATGTTTGTTAACTAAATGGCCAAGCCAATGTTCTTGTTTCTACCACTGATAAAAAGGTATCTGCTAATTCTGCAGTTCTTTCTAGTTATTTTATTCCTTCTTGCTATTTTTAATTCTTTTTCGAAAAGAGTACACGGTGGTCAATCCAAAGATTGAGGAGAGTAGCCGATATTCTCGATTTTTTGGGGTGGGTGGGTGGAGGTTAGGTTGAGTGGATCCTTTTATGCTAGGAAGAATGTATCCGATGGAAATTCATTCAAATACACTTTAGTTGGAAACTGGAACGGGTGATTGATCCTAGAGGGAGGGAAAGAAAGAGGGAGTTGGAAAATAGAGACGCTATAAATATATGATGTTCAACTACGGACAGAACGATTGTCGCATGTTTTTAAAGAATTTTCCAGAATTCTCGAAAATGTCCCTGCCGTATGTGACATTTATGACCCTCGTATATTTACATATCAGAACAATATTTTCCTCAAAAGTGGGTATTGTGATTGTGCATATTTTTGTAAGCCAAGAAATTTATACGACGTTCCAATTTATTTATTTTTGAAATAAAATAAAATCAGTTGTAGACATGCGACACACTTTTTGTCCATAGCTGTAGCACCATGTAGGAGATTTCAAAACAAGGAAAAGTACTTTCCTCGAAATCTGGAAACCAGGCTCTTCCCAGCAAGCCAAATGCCGACCCCGACTAAATACTGGTAGTAGTCTGGGAATGGTCGGCGCAACCCACAAGTGGCGATTGGTCGTCGGGCCGTTTCCCGGGCCGCCGGGCCATCTTCTGGGCCGCCGTCGGGGTCCGCAAAGAGGGGTAATCACGCCCAAAACCCACCCGCCGACATCGGCGTTTCGTCGGGATTTTTCGAAACCCGACGTCGGCCGACCTTCGCCGACCAAATGCGGATGTCTCTTGGCTTGCTGGGTTGTTTCGGAGCCAGAAGTATGCAAAGCTATCATGGCATCGTCATAAATGACAGCTCCAGAAATGCAAGCCGGGTGAGATTTCCATATTGCCCTATTAAACCATATTTCTTTCTTAACAATAGAATTCATACGTAGAAAAGCCTTTCTCTGCTACATTCTCTCAATCATAAACTTTGCTGACATTTTATTTATGGTCTTTAGGCATCTAAGGCTCAGGCCGAGATAGAGGAGTTGGGAAGGTGGCGGGCAAGCCCTATGTGAAGGTGCCATCCAGCCTGGTGTGACTAAGAATAAACATCAATCAGAATGGCCAGCCGCTGGGTTCGAACCCACGACCTCCCGATATGCTACGCCAACGCTTTTACCACTGAGCTAAGACGGGTCAGTAAATAATAGCTGGTTGTCGGTGGGCGAAATCCTTCCATCCCCCAGTTACAATACAAACTACTTGTTCAAATCCTGGCCAAGACACTTGAGGCTTTTCTCGCAGTGTTTCCATGCATGGCTCTCTGAGGTGCACTCAGCCTCCTATCGAAAATGGCAATCCTCACAGTACTTAGTATAGAGAAACTCTAATGGGGCCACACAAGATGGCTGCCGTAATTTGGCTTCATGTGACGTCATGTATGTTCTTTCTATTTTCTTCCTAACTCTAGGTTGAAAGGCACGTGTCGTACTAACAATATTTCATTTCTAGTTCAGCTGGACTGACACCAGGTGAATGGAATAGATCGGAGCTATAGCACTTCCCTATCTATAACTAGTATCTATGGTTGATTAAAAATAACTCGGGATTAAGACCCTTTCCGAATTCAATGGTCTTTTGTTCCGTCCCCTTATGCTACGTTCCGTTTACTTACGTTATGCACACTTATCCGAATTGAATCAATGTTTTATATTTTAATTACAGATGTCACTCAAGTCTGTAAACAGTTGAAATTGCGCGTAGTGTAAGTAGGCATTAAGCAGAACGTGAAGTGAAAGAGCAAGGAGCAAATATCAAAATTAAAGGAAGTTGAAGAGAGACGTAGATTTAATTGAAGTCCCCCTACCCGTAGGAATTCGAAATATATTGAGCGTTATTCGAGTGATGCTAATAACTCTGCAATTTATTCCAGTTGTTTATGAAAGGTACACTGTGTGTAGCATTTAATGTGTAGACAAAAAAAAGTTAATATGCTGCACCTCATAAAGTACGTTTACTACGCATCACCCTTGTAGTGGTTTTTCAATGACATTTTAATTTTGCGGTCGAAAATAATTTAGACATATTTCCCTAACTAAATACCTGTAAAAACAATTTACAGCTTTTTTTAAAAGTACAGAATGTACTTTGCTACTCATTTTAATGCTTCTGTAATCAAAGATAAATAATTCTTTACATTAGCTGCTTCTGTTATAAGGCTCTAAATGTACCTCCAATCTTGATTTTTTTGCATTATTTTGAATGCAGAATGTGATTCTAAATCAAGGAGTGATGTGAGTGCGAGGACAGACATACGCCCTATAACAATGTGTCCTTGCACTCGTCCGCCCATTTACTTTCCATAACATTCTCCACTGTACGGATCCGAAATACTGGAAATACTAACATTGGAACTACATTTAAAGCCACATAAGAGAAGTAACTAATATAAAGAATTACTCTTTATGTATCACTTTCTGCTTGCAGATAGTGATTAAGGCTACAGTTAAAGAGATGTAATCAGAAGCATTATAAAGAACGTTTGTACGTTATGTACAAGGTTCCAAATTCACTTTGCTGGTATTCTATGCGAGATGTATTACAAACTATGGTTTAACTGAACATATAAGCTATTCACATATATTTGCTCTGTGTGGGTTACAAGAAGCCAGGTTGAATATTCTTACAACTGATAATGGTATTCAACTGACGTTCAAATACTTCGAAACAGTCACTCATTCTTATCAATCCACTTTTGTGAGGTCTAATTCCTTTACACGAAAATCAATCCATTGAAATAATTGACCACTGAGCAGTGGCCTTATCTAGATGTCACTCTCAAGTCAGGTAGGAAGTAACATATTGCCGCTGTACGCATTATCGAACTAATTTTTTTAAAAAAGAACATGGCAGCAGCGCGTACTTGGAGGATCAAGTGACCATCTTCCTCCGTGGTTCCGTTCACTTCAATGCTCCGTTGAAAAGGAATTCGGAGAGTGCCGTAGACAAGGGGAGGGCTCCCGGGCACGTACCCCCTTAGGAGTCGGGCTATTTTTTATTTTTCGGGCACATAGAATTTTTTCGAGCGATTCATTAGTTTTACGAAACAATCATACATTAACATGTACAGAATTTTTACACATTTCTGTTGATTATTAATAAAATATAGATAACTTTCACTCTCTACCCTCTGTATTTATCAACTTAAAAGTAATTAAATCTTCCCTTTACATGTAGTGAGCTGTAGGCAGTGAGAATTTGTCCCGAAATGGAACTCATAGTAATGGCCGGTATTCAATTCTAGTAATAGGCTGCTTCTTCATAGCTATATTGTTTGTCGTGTTATCGGAACAAGCGGCCTTTGCCCACTAACCATTTGCGAACAAGGCAATCTTTTATAGTAAATATGTAAATAAGAAAGTTATTTTGAATTTGGTCCCCCAGTCGAAAAGCTACTCGTTATAAGGCTACTCCCTATGTGGCAAGGTTTATGGTAAGCTTTATTTTTATATGGGCCAGTCTAGTAACTTTGGACTTCGGCCCGTCACTATTCGCCCTTTAGCCTTTTAAAGCCACACCCATACCTCTGCCGGGACTCGAACCCGGGACCTTCGAGTCGTTGGCCTACCACGGTAGACCGTAAGGCTACCCGGCCGGCTCCCTGAGTGGCGAAAAGCTACTCCCTATAACGATGATGTGGCAGGAGTATATATGATCAAAGCAGAATTCGAATTGTGACAAAATAAGTGGGAAAATGTGCCTTCAAATGAGTGTCCTCTTACAACTGTTGATGGCTTGATTCGTTGCTCAGAAGAGCTGTATCCGAATATCTACAAGCTTTTGCAGATTCTTGTGACTATACCTATCTATAACAACTTGTACACCTGAGGTTATCTCAAGTTTGAGAATAACTATATAATATCTTCACTCGTCTATGACAGAGGACAGATTAAATAGTCTGACAAACCTGTCAGTAAACAGTGACATTAAAAACAACGTAGAATATTTTCTCAGTCTGCTCATCAGAATCAAACGTCGCGTCGGCTGAAAATTGCACTGTAAATGTGGTCACAAAATCAAAGTTAAAGAGCCAATCATAAATAAAGGCCATCATATTACTGTGATTACGATTATATCAGTTAGTTGCTAAGGATGGGATTGCATCTTTGCTCCCATGTGTAGGTGATTATTCAGTGCGTCCACAAAAGTTAGTCTACGAGAAGGAAGCATCTCTTCAGATATCCTGTATGCGGCTCTGCGTACCGCAGAAACATTTTAAACAAATCTTATATTGCTCCATCCTTAACATTTGGAAATTAAAAATAAAAGGTAAATTTTAGAGTAGTTCACAGCACTTCATGGTCTGGATGTCAAGGAGATTAGTTAGTTTGCATTATTCGTTTACGTTTGCGGGTAGATTTGCTGTCTGATCAGACGGAATTTTCAGAAAACTTTCATTCTATTTTGGTATCTCAGGGCATATTTAATATTTGTCGAGTAGCTTTCTGGTTCGGGAGCTTGAGGACCCCTAGTCTATATATTTAGACAAAGACAATCAACATTTTAATTACCTTGTGAACATCTTTGATTTTTCTTTTCTTTTGCAAACTAAATAATCAGAAATCAGCTTTCGATGATACAAAAATTGAAACAAGATTTTTTTAATGTAAAAATATTGGTCAGGTATGTACAAATATTAAGTATGATTCAATGTTTTTCTTAGTTCGTCACAACAGGTTTTAAAACCCAAAGAATCATGCAGCAGGCTATTAGAATTGTCTTTTGGGGTGATTCTGTAAGAACAGTTTCTTCGGAGAATATTTTTTGCAGGAATAAAATCAAATTCCTACTGAATGTAAAATCAAATATAGATTATTATTATTATTATTATTATTAAAATATAGTAGTTACTCAGCCGTTATTTTCTAGCATTTTGGACTGGAATTGGTTAATTCTTTTTGCAAGTAGCTCTTAAATTGCCTCAGCACCGAAAATCGTGATTCTCTAACGAGAATCAAACCCGGAACCTTGCGTACCAAGTGCAAAAAGCGTGTTAACTACTCGGTTAAGGATGGTCATATGTATACGAGACAGAAAGAAAAAGTTTATCTGTACCTCTCCCTTAACAAAATCCTGGGTACGAGCCTGAATTCGGATAAGCATCGACGGTGCATTTAACGGAGCAAGGGTGCATAACGGATCATAAAGGGTCAATTCGTAAAGGCCTAAAAATCTTAAGCAATGGAAGTGTCTCAACATAGAAAATTATATTGAAACTATCTTAGGGCAGATTTTCATGAAAGCTTGCGTTGCTTGAGATTTGGGAGAATAGCCTCTTGAGATACGTGTTACACGTATAACACGTAATAGGGGTCCTTCAACACACGTTTCCATTGGCTACTCACCCAAATAGCAAGCAACGTAAGCTTTCATGAAAACTATAGCCCTTATTCACGCACTCGCGCCGTGCTGCTTGAACCACCATAAACAACGTTGACAAAGAACAGCTAAGGAATTATCGACTTGATCTAGTGGTTAAAGCATCGGATAGCTGGTCGAGTGACCCGGGTTCGATTCGCAGCTAAATGATATATATATATTTTTTTAAAAGAAAAATAAATTTTTCTTCTTTTCATATATATGCATTTTGAAATTTTATGAACTTAAAGGCCATTGGTTAGGTTAGTGTTTTCTTTTCATTATACGCGCGAGTGAGTCATGTTTCTCGAAATTTTCTGAAATAGGACTCACTATGTTGAGATGCTAGTTAAGCAACTAGCCATTAGGGCTGATTTTTATGAACGCTTGCGTTACTTGCGAATTGGGGAATAGCCAATTGAAACACGTGTTACACTTACCTTACCATAAAACACGCAGTAAAACACGTGTTTCAATTGACTACTCACGCAAATCGCACGCAAAGCAAGCAACGCAACCTTTTATGAAAACCAACCCTTACTCTGTGAATTCACAGATTATAATAGACGTAAATTTAAAAATAAGCTAAATCTTATATTCTGGAACAATGACCTTTTTGCTTAGTGATCTGCACACACTAATTTATTCGTATACTACAATGTGTGCGTACTCAAATGAAATTTATTCCACCCAGTCATAAAAAATTCATCTGAAAATTTTGTAAAACAGCACACACCGTGTAATCAAAACTCATTTTGATGTATTAGTAGTAGGAAACAAGAACGTAGGCCTAAGTATAATCGATTTCGTGTAATCACTATGGTAAGAAACGTTTTGATTCAAATTGACTTTAAAATGACTTCATTAGACACGAAAGCACATATTAATTATACCGGTAATATCCATGATTTGTAACATGTAGTTGACTCGATTTGTCCTAAATATTTTTATAGAAAAACTAGAAATTGGTTTGTAAGTTAAGCATTCCTTTTCTTGTATATAGTGCCAAATATTAGTAACTGGAACCTATCACACACACATGTTGCGACACAACAAGAAATGCAGACTTAGAAAGAAGGTCACATTTACGTAATATTTTGGTAGGAGAAGAATGTGTGTGTGTGTGTATGTGTGCGAGAGAGAGAGAGAGACCACAGGGAATGAAAGGCATTGACTTAAAGTTCCGACAAATGGCCATGAGGATATCCACTCATTAAAAATCTTGCTGAAACGATTCATTTACCTGATTCCTAAGCGAAAGCTACAGTATTCTATGTGCATTTGTGTTACAATAACGCTCAACGTACATACGTGATGTTTTGGAGAATAGCAGTGTTAATGTCTGTCTTGGGATTACTTTTCGGAAACAAATTTGATATAAAGACAACGGAGCATCTAAATAATATTACTGGTGAGTTTAATTATGAATTTAAATAATTAAAATAGAGCTAAGAAAATAACGTACAGAAAACTCTGGAGTATCGGCGATAATGGCTGATTAATGACTTCTATCTAAAAGCGACACTGGAATGACTACTGCCATTCAAACATTTCATGAAATCAGGGAGCGGAGAGGACACTTTGTATCGTCTGTCCACTTCCAGTATAAGCCAATGGACCAAATTTTCGGTTTTAACTCAGTTTTTGACACTTGATATCGCTGTGCGGTCTCTTTTATATTTATGTGTGAATTCTTGCAAAAGACATAAATATTATTTGCAGTGTTTTCTATTATATGCAGAGTACGGATTATGAATCATTCAGGAATTAAGACTTACATTTTTAAAAAAAAAACGGACCGCACAGCGATAAGAATATAAAACTTATTTAGAACAAAAAATTTTGTCCACATTGAAATTCGACACTAAGCAGTCACTCCATTATCGTTTCGTAGAGCTCGATGTGTCTGACAGAAGCAGCATAGCGGATATTATGAACGAAAGTAGCGGATATTACGCAAAAACGCTTAATTGTAGTTTTAGTAATATACTTATGCTCCAGGTAGTAAAACGATTATATTTTATATAAAGAAACGCATGCGGTGTAAAAAAGAAAAGTGTTTCTAGTTCACATCATGATAAAACTGCACAGTTCAATAAATTTGACATTAAAAAAAAAAAAAAAAATACTGATGTTAAGGTTCCCTCATACGTGACGTCACAGAAGTGTTCGAATTATAGGTTGTGTTAGAATATTAGAAATCTTATTTTTTTTTTTAAAAATGTTAATTATTTGCCCTCTTGTCAAATAATTGAGCTCTGTAGAAAAATGTCAAACCAGTTTATAACTTTATGTCACCCCCTAGTAGCACTAACTGGTTTGGATAATTTATATAATGATGATACCTAAGAAAACTGCATTAAATATCCTTCTAGTATATTTAAAGAAGGACAAACACTACACTAATTACATTATAGCAATAAATAACTGGAGGAAAACGCAAGTATAATCCTTAGTTTATCTATTTAGATTTGATATGTTAAATTTGTAACGAAGCTTTCTTGAAATTATCGAATTAACCGCGACCAATAACACAGATGATGTGTTTCGTGTGCAGAAATCATATATATATATATAAGAGCTCCTGCGTAGCCTAGTCGGTAGCGCGCAAGACTTCAGTGCGAGTGGTCCCGGGTTCGATTCCCGGTGGGGGCTCAAAATGCTGGTGTTGAACCAGCATCGTGAGGACAATTGGGGAGCTGCTGTGAATAAAATACAGTGGCGATCACAGTGAGATATTTGGCTCTCCTCTCCCAACCCGTCTGGTCAGCGTGGGAGCAGTAGACCAACTCCTCCCTTCGGGAAGAGGCCTTATCCACTAGTGGATTGAATATGG
>JAGDQP010068294.1:0-11038 GCA_022664845.1 Lepisma saccharinum
GAAAACCTTCAGAAAGCGTGGGTAAATTTGAGAAAGTTTGGATGCAGGGCGTAAACCTTGACGAAACGTGAATGTTGTATATACTGGTTTAGAAGCTAGGAAATGCACTTATCTTGGTTTTACCTTTGATTTTTAAAAAGTCGCCATTTTATAACTAATATGGCCGACAGAAATCTATTTTGCACATCGTTTAAGCTACAGAACTGAAATTTTATATGAAGACGTATTGCCATTATTAGATTGAAGAAATATAAGAAAAGTATTTATAAGTCATCATCTTTAAACAAATATGGCCGTGGGAATGATGTTTTGATAGAATAGAGAGCCTAAGCGACTAGCCCTAGAAACTTGAAACTTGGTAGAAACGTTGAGTACTGCAAAAGAATTACAAACATATTAGAAAATTGTACAAAAGTTGCCACCTTTAAATAAATATGGCCGCCGAAATGATGTTTTGAAGGCATACACACCCTAAACAACTAGAACTAGAAACTTGAAACTTGGTAAAAGCGTTGACTACTGCAAAAGAATTACAAGTATATTAGAAAACTGCCCAAAAGTAGCCATCTTTAAATAAATATGGCCGCCGAAATGATTTTTTGATGGAATACAGAGCTTAAACGGCTAAGTAGAAACTTGAAACTTGGTAGAAACGTTGATCAGTACAAAAGAATTACAAACATATAAGACAATTTTGAAAAGTCGGCATCTTTAAACAAATATGGCTGACGAAAGAACCATTTTACATACCGTTTAAGATAGAACCCTGAAAGTTGGTAGAAACGTTGACCACTGCAAACGAATTACAGACATACGAGAAAATTGTACAAAAGTCGCCATCTTTAAACAAATATGGCCGTCGAAAAGATTTTTTGAAAGAATATAGAACGTAAACGGCTAAAACTAGAAACTTGGTAGAAACGTTGATCACTAAAAAGAATTACGAAAATGTAAGGAGTTTTTGGAGAAGTCGCCATTTTAAAACAAATATGGCGGACGAAAGAACCATTTTCCATACCGCTTAAGATAGAATCCTAAAATTTGGTATAAAGAAGTATTTTGACGAGTAGATTACGAAAATGTAAGAAGTTTTTGGAAAAGTCGCCATCTTTAGATAAATATATCCGCCTAAAAACCATTTTCTATACCATTTAAGCTATTGAGCTGAAATTTTATATGTACGTACGACATGGGTAATAGATTAAGAAAATATAACAAAAGTTTTGAAAAATAGCCATTGGTTGTGCTAGATTGAACCTATCTAAGGATGGATATTGCTGTGAACGCGAATGACTTAAAGAAATACGTTATTCATGGAACATTTATGGTATTTGAGTTGTGCAAATGTGCTTTAAAACAATTGCCTTTGCTCATATTTTATTGAACAAACTGATAATGAGACAGCACATTGTGATTAGTGAACAAATTCTATAAAGATGGTCAACAAAGGGACTCGAACCTATGTGCTGATGAAACTGTACATAGGGATAGTTTGTGAATGTTGTACTAAAAAGTTAGTTCGTCGTGATTGTATAATAAGCAGTATAGACCATTGGAAATTAGTATTGCCATTAACATGTATAGTATGCTAGAATTATACTCCTATGGACACAGCTCATTACAACCGCATTGTCATTTGTAAGGAATCTAAGGGAGAAATTGTGTAGGGAAACTTTACTGTACTTGTAAGGACATTTATGAAACATTTTTAGAGATGCATTCCGATAACATCATTACATTGTCGAAGTTTTTGACACTGAGCACTTGGAGAAATTGCATGCACTTTTGTGGATAAAAGATAGAACACCAAGAGTTCTATTTTTTCCCTGAAGGATTAAATCCTGACACTGATTGGATATTCTATGGAACCTTTATGAGAAAAGTTATTGCTCTAAAGAGTGAGGTATAATTGAGGTGTGAGCATTGTGTGAAGACGTTAGGGACAGTTAACTTATAAGAAATACTTACAGTAAACACACGAGAAACCATGGAGGGATCACGTTACGCTAAAGTGATTACGAAAGAAAAACAAGTTTAGTGTAGGCCCGACTTTATAGATTTTGAATGTTGGGAAGAAATGCTAAAGGACCTTGACATTGATAACAATCTTAGGTGTATCTGGTGTTACTACATGTTTGAAGAAGAAAAAGGCGTGTGTAGTTGTGGACAATTTGAGAACAATGCATATGTGTTGCACATACTAACGAATCCAGATTCTGTTTAATAAGTTTCATTGTTATACCAGAATTAACTTTATTCCCTTTCATCGGTGTTTGGCAGAACAGGTAAACATTTATTTGGACAATGTGCGTGAAATTCTGCAAGCAAAAGTTAAACCTCGTGAATGAAACTGAATAATAATATTTTATGTGTATTGTGTAATTTTATGCAGTGACAGTGTGTTGATTAGTACTGTAGAAACAAAATCAAATTTAACACAAACTGTGAGACTAAAAAGAAAATTAGACTTAACAGAAAACTGTAGCTTTTGTAGAAAAAAACACTACTTGAACGTGAAAAGACATTTAAGTGAATTGGAAAATACCTTTTTTTAGTGGACAAAATCTAAGTAATGTATATTGTGGTGATCTTTTTTAAAAAATAAGTAGTAAGATGAAATATTTACGTGTTGTATTTTTATGTGTTTTCATAATTATGATGAGGTATGCAGTATTTATAATACTGTGTTTTAATTTTGAATATTATTTGTACCCTTTAAGCTCAGGTTGGCATATTAAATTTTGCTTGATTTACATAAAATTTGCATTTGATAGGTTTCATGTTGTAGAAATAAAACCTCTGCGTACAATTATTAGAAAATTATTGTAACTGTTTTTTAGTGTTTGGACTACTCGGTTTAATACATAATAAAATAACTGAATGACAGACAAAAAGCATATAGTACTTTTTATATATGTAAAAGCTTAATGAAAGTGAGTTTTTGATTATTTAATTGAATGGTCTGCATTTTAGTTGAAGACCAAAGAACAAACTTTTATTTTGTTAGGGAATAGTTTATTGTGTTTCAAAAATAAAGTTTAGTATACGTATGGGTAATGTGGACTCTAAAAGCAACACCACCATTTAAAAATGCAAAATTATGATACACAAATATCTTTTTATTAATATTGCAGACATCTTCACACTTTGTAAACATCTAGACTCGCATTGGAAATTTTAGTAAATCACCATTACAATCTAAAATGCTAATGGAAACAGAAAACATAGGGTATACTTTGAACAGTAAGATTCGTATCACAAATGCAAACAAAATTCTTGACATATACTGTAGCATCCGAAATTTGATGATGTTGATATCGTAAGGTAATTTCTCTTTTTATAAAGAGAGACCTTTTATTGTTGTTATTATGTTTGGATATAATTTTGAAATCTTTTGTATTTGTGGGTGGAAACATTAAATCGAAATATGTATTGTTTGTCCAATATTTTGTACTACTGTCACAGCAAAACAAACTATTATTATTACTTTTAGTAAATGTAGCATATACCTATGCTGTTTCAGAATAAACTGAACTAGTTTTAATTTGAAGGAAGTTGTAGTATTAATACAGAATCATGAAATAATAGGAAGTACGATTTTATTTTTTACCTTTATAGACATTAAAGGGTGACACGATCATGGAAAAGGATTGGGGAAGCTGAAGGCCAGAGTGTATGTTGTGTTATTTTTGCATTTTCAGGACGTAATTGCATTTAAAAGCAGTAAAGATTGTTGAGTGTTGCAATTAAACTTATGACATGTCGAATGCTACGCAAACACTACCACTCATTCACAATCAATCAATCCAAATATTTGTTTAATTAAACTATAGAAATGATAACACTATGAAATTAATTTAGGAAAACATTTACACAAGAAAAAACAAAGCAATCAATTGTGGAAAAACAATGCATCTTTTATATAATTTGTAATCTGATATTTTCAGTAAAGAAAATGCAAAATGGATTTTTCTTTACATGGTAATAACATTTTGTTATCCATCGAGACGCATGCCTATAAAATATATTCTCTCTGTATCCTCTTAGAATAAAAATAAGAATCACAGCTTGATATTTGTGTTCCATATTTAGTCTTTTCTTTTTTACTAACATTATGAAAAAGATTTTAAAACGAGAAAGATCTTTTATTGCGTAATGGTAACGAGGTATTGGATTAATCTCTTGTAATTACAGATCATTGTGCATGAAAATTTAACAGTGCTCCAACAAATACTTTTATCGTCAAAAACATTTAAAGAAAAGTGCGATCACAAACTAAAACATGTATTTGTAAATTTCTTAATGCATAAAACATAATTTTACATTTCTCTAATATACAAAATATAAAAAAGCAAAAACGCGTTAATTTTAAACTAACTTTTGAGATCAGTGAAAAAGAATTTCCGTTCATCAAAAGATGAGTACAAGCAGCTTTGCAAATACAATTAACGATAGTTATATCACAATCATTTTAAAAAAGCTGTGACATCTTAACAAAAGACGTAATCTGTACAGAAGAGTTATGCAAGGGTTTTATCTAAAAATTATTTAAGAAAATACTTCATGAGAGTTTGCTATACTAAAGTTCACAGGTAGAACGACCACTCCATTCTATATCAGTCAAACTGATATTTCGATTTTTCGATTTTTACATTTTGCGTACAACAGTTATGGGAAACTTAGATTCACTATTCCAAACGGTAAAAAAATCACATGAGTTTTTGTAAATAATTAAGAATAAGAATAAGTTCTTTCGTGATTGTCTAAAGTATCATTTTAAGTTGACACTTCAGAATATGAAAACAAAAAAACTTAACACAAACAAAGAAAAATTACCACAACAAATCAAACAATAACTGTTACATTACATGATTTTTTTGTTTCCGTAACAATAAATTTTAACATGTAGTGCAACACAAAAACTTTTTATTGACACGTGCACAGAATTTTCTTAAAATGAAGTTAGATTGTGAAAAAAAAACTTTTTAAACAAAGGACCGACATAGAATGTGAGAGAACTTATCCTTGATGTGCAAAACTATTTTCTAAATAAAGTTATCTTGTACAAAAAAGATTTAATTTATGACATTGTCACGAAAGATTTTAGAAAAAGATTGGCATGCAATGCATCAAAAACTTTTTGTTAAGCAGAAAGAAACGTTTTTCTACAAGTATTCTGTCACAAAACTTTTTAGAAATATTCTTACCAACAAAGAAAACAAAAAAATATTTTATACTTTCAAATACTGAATTCTGTTGAACAGAAAAATAAAAGTTCCAACTAAAAAAATTCATAAACAGAAAACAAAAATAAGCTGTTTCAGAAAAAATGGACATGCAACGAAATACTCTACAATACAAAAATGCAAAATGGTTTCATACTTTTCGATTTGTCATGCAAAATAAAAGCTATAACTATGAAATACACAAGCAAGCAAACTTTTTAGAAAGTTTCTCAAAAGATAAAAATAAAATGTGTACTTAGAAAATACATTTGCAAACAGTAACAGAAGATCCAATTGAAACAGGTACAAGAACGAAAACTATTTTCTTTTTATTAACAATGATTTGCATGGAAACACTTTCTCATCTTAGGATATGTTATTATATTGTAACCTTGAATGAAGGAGCAAGTGACTCAGTAAAATCACAACGCAATACTTTTTCATGTTAGGTTAGTTTCTTCTTCAAGAAAAAACCAATCCGACTCACCGAAATTCATATATCCACACTTCATCTTCAGTCATTGTTGGAATGCATAACCTTACACGGACAAAAATCAAGCATCCATTATACTGTAATACTGGGCTGCATAACCTCCCAGGGGCAAAAGGACACCCAAAAAGGAAAGGCCAATTTGAGTCCCTGAAATTTATCTGTCAACCTAGCACTTATAAATTTCGACGACTCGACATTTTTAAATGGTGATGTTGCTCTTAGAGTCCACATTACCCATACGTATACTAAACTTTATTTTGAAACACAATAAACTATTCCCTAACAAAATAAAAGTTTGTTCTTTGGTCTTCAACTAAAATGCACACCATTCAATTAAATAATCAAAAACTCACTTTCATTAAGCTTTTACACATATAAAAAGTACTATATGCTTTTTGTCTGTCAATCAGTTATTTTATTATGTATTAAACCGAGTAGTCCAACAACTAAAAAACAGTTACAATAATTTTCTAATAATTGTACGCAAAGGTTTTATTTCTACAACATGAAACCTATCAAATGCAAATTTTATGTAAATCAAGCAAAATTTAATATGCCAACCTGAGCTTAAAGGGTACAAATAATATTCAAAATTAAAACACAGTATTATAAATACTGCATACCTCATCTTAATTCTGAAAACACGTAAATATTTCACCTTACTATTTATTTTTTAAAAAACCATCACCACAATATACATTATTTAGATTTTGTCCACTAAAAAAGGTATTTTCCAATTCACTTAAATGTCTTTTCACGTTCAAGTAGTGTTTTTTTCTACAAAAGCTAGTTTTCTGTTAAGTCTAATTTTCTTTTTAGTCTCACAGTTTGTGTTAAATTTGATTTTGTTTCTACAACACTAATCAATACACTGTCACTGCATAAAATATTATTATACAGTTTCATTCACGAGGTTTAACTTTTGCTTGCAGAATTTCACGCTCATTGTCCAAATAAATGTTTACCTGTTCTGCCAAACACCGATGAAAGGGAATAAAGTTAATTCTGGTATAACAATGAAACTTATTAAACAGTTCATAAAGCGCATGAACAGAATCTGGATTCGTTAGTATGTGCAACACATTCATTGTTCTCAAATTGTCCACAACTACACACGCCTTTTTCTTCTTCAAACATGTAGTAACACCAGATACACCTAAGATTGTTTTCAATGTCAAAGTCCTTTAGCATTTCTTCCAAACATTCAAAATCTATAAAGTCGGGCCTACACTAAACTTGTTTTTCTTTCGTAATCACTTTAGCGTAAATTGATCCCTCCATGGTTTCTCGTGTGTTTACTGTAAGTATTTCTTATAAGTTAACTGTCCCTAACGTCTTCACACAATGCTCACACCTCAATTATACCTCACTCTTTAGAGCAATAACTTTTCGCATAAAGGTTCCATAGAATATCCAATCATTGTCAGGATTTAATCCTTCAGGGAAAAAATAGAACTATTGGTGTTTAGGTCATCATAACGCAACTTGGGTTCACCCGATGGGAAAATTTCTAACCCATCGTATTTCACATTTATGTAAACCATATGTAACACAAATACTGTTCATGGTATCGACGTGCTATTCTTTCAAAACCGAATATCTAATGCCTACATGGTACATAAGTTCCATCTATATTTCTATGTACATACGTATAGACTTTTGCCCTACTGTGCATGCTTGTTATTATGCAAACAACTGAAGCATGTTTTATCCACCATATTAATCGTCTTAAATGTATATTCTATTTTTTCTTCACACTAAAATCATTCCTTATGTTCAGCAAAAATTTCTTTAACAAGTAACACTTTCTGAACTTCAGTCAGTTTACGTTCCAGTACATTTCTTAGTCCCACTTCAAATATACTAATTGTATAGTCTTTGCAGTTAATATGTTTCACTTCATACGCATAATATAAAGCCTTAAAATTAATATCCTCAAATACACTACACCACATTCGATCATTAAGCAAATGTTCACGTTCTATTTAATTCCAGTCAAATCCCATGCAAGCATGCACAAATTGATTACCTTCTTGTTGTACACATCCACCACAAATTAGCGGAAAACGAACATAATTTGCAGTTTCCATGGCTTCAAATATACAACTTTCCTCAATTATGTTTCGTTCACATGCACATATTGCTTTTCTTTCACTTTTCTCTTTCCTATCATGTCCACTATCCAATTCATCACATTCACTTGGTTGTGCTGCTAAATTACTAAGAATTATTATGTCTTCCTGTATATCATCATGACTTTGTATTTTGCACACGACATCTCCACTTTTAACTATGGTATCCATTTGCACCAATTCACTTTCCAACTTCTTCTGATTTGGTAACATGTCTATTTCCATACATGTTGTTGAAGAAGAAGAGATCTCCGTTCCAAGTTTTGTGATTATATTTACACATAGGGGGCACATACTGGTAACCGTTGGCTTTAATAGGGATAGACTGTCTGGTCTTTCTTCTATATCCATTTCACCAAATTCATTTTTCACCTCATTTGATTTTGGGGACATACACATTCTTGAAAAACATGGAGCCTCTATTCCAAGTTTTGTGTCTGTATTTACACATTGGGGGTACACATTGGTAACACTTGGTTTTAATAGGGATGGCCTGACTGGCCTTTCATCAAAATCCATTTCAAGAAATCCACTTTTTGCTAGGGAATGTACACTGTTCTCTAAGGGTACGACATTTAAAGCGTTTTTCATAGTCACATTACCTTTCATAAGCAAGGAACGACTCTGCGATCGGTTTTCAATACTTGATAAAGTTTCAGCAAAAAAGTTCCACTTCGTTCACTATATTTAAAAAGCTGTCACTGGACCAACTATCTACTTCTCCCAAAAATCCATTATAAATTAAAGTTTCCTATCGTCAACAAGACACAGCGCTGTTCAAAGTACTAAATTTATTCACTTAAATACACGCAATACTGCAGAACATAATCCCATTACAGTCTTTTCAATCTTAAACTGCTTCTGTCTTTTCTTCCAAACTATACACCAACACCACCAACAAAGCTTCTATTCACACTAACTTTAAAACAACCCAAACAATCATAGGGCTTATACAACAATATTTTTGTGCCCAAACACAGTCATTTTAAAACATTTCTGCGCATCTCATATCTCTAAACCTTTTATTTTTTCTTCTACGTCAGTACTTGTCCCCCGTTTTCTTCCTTAAAGACACCAAGCAGAACAACCACGAATCTAATCCTTTATCCACAAAAATGCATGCAATTTCTCCAAATACTCATCATTTCTAATTATATATATATACAAAAACTTTGACAATGTAATGATATTATCGGAATGCATCTCTAAAGATGTTTCATAAATGTCCTTACAAGTACAGTAAAGTTTCCCTACACAATTTCTCCCTTAGATTCCTTACAAATGTCAATGCGGTTGTGGTGAGCTGTGTCCATAGGAGTATAATTATAGCATGCTATACATGTTAATGGCAATACCAATTTCCAATGGTCTATACTGCTTATTATACAATCACGAATAACTAACTTTTTAGTACAACACTCACAAACTACCCCTATGTACAGTTTCATCAGCACATAGGTTTGAGTCCCTTTGTTGACCATCTTTATAGAATTTGTTCACTAATCACAATGTGCTGTCTCATTATCAGTTTGTTCAATAAAATATAAGCAAAGACAATTGTTTTAAAGCATATATACCATAAATGTTCCATGAATAATGTATTTCTTTAAGTCATTCGCGTTCACAGCAATATCCATCCTTAGATAGGTTCAATAAATATTTTATCTAGCAAAACCAATTTCTATTTTTCAACACTTATGTTATATTTTCTTAATCTATTACCTTATCGTACGTACATATAAAATTTCAGCTCATTAGCTTAAATGGTATACAAAATGGTTTCTAGGCGGCCATATTTATTTAAAGATGGCGACTTTTCCAAAAACTTCTTACGTTTTCGTAATCTACTCGTCAAGATATATCTTTATACCAAATTTTAGGATTCTATCTTAAACGCTAATGAAAATGGTTCTTTCGTCCGCCATATTTGTTTAAAAATGGCGACTTCTCCAAAGACTTCTTACATTTACGTTATTCTTTTCTACTGATCAACGTTTCAACCAAGTTTCTAGTTTAAGCCGTTTATGTTCTGTATGTTTTCAAAAAATCTTTCGACGGCCATATTTGTTTAAAGATGGCGACTTTTGTACAATTTTCTCGTAAGTCTGTAATTCGTTTGCAGTGGTCAACGTTTCTACCAACTTTCAGGGTTCTATTTTAAACGGTATGTAAAATGGTTCTTTCGTCAGCCATATTTGTTTAAAGATGACGACTTTTCCAGAAAATTCTTTAATTTTCGTAATCTACTCATCAAAATACATCTTTATACCAAATTTCACGTTTCTATCTTAAACGGTATGAAAAATGGTTCTTTGTCCGCCATATTTGTTTTAAAAATGCCGACTTTTCAAAATTGTCTTATATGTTTGTAATTCTTTTGTACTGATCAACGTTTCTACCAAGTTTCAAGTTTCTACTCAGCCGTTTAAGCTCTGTATTCCTTCAAAAAATCATTTCGGCGGCCATATTTATTTAAAGATGGCGACTTTTGTACAATTTTCTAATACGTTTGTAATTCTTTTGCAGCAGTCAACGCTTTTACCAAGTTTCAAGTTTCTAGTTCTAGTCGTTTAGGGTGTGTATTCCTTCAAAAAATTATTTCGGCGGCCATATTTGTTTAAAGATGGCGACTTTTGAACAATTTTCAAATATCTTTGTAATTCTTTTGCAGTAGTCAACGCTTTTACCAATTTCAAGTTTCTAGTCCTAGCCATTTAGGCTCTGTATTCAATCAAAACATCATTTCGGCGGCCATATTTATTTAAAGATGGCTACTATTGTACAATTTTCTAATATGTTTGTAATTCTTTTGCAGTACTCAACGTTTCTACCAAGTTTCAAGTTTCTAGGGCTAGTCGCTTAGGCTCTCTATTCTATCAAAACATCATTCCCACGGCCATATTTGTTTAAAGATGATGACTTATAAATACTTTTCTTATATTTCTTCAATCTAATAATGGCAATACGTCTTCATATAAAATTTCAGTTCTGTAGCTAAAACGATGTGAAAATAGATTTCTGTCGGCCATATTAGTTATAAAATGGCGACTTTTTAAAAATCAAAGGTAAAACCAAAATAAGTGCATTTCCTAGCTTCTAAACCAGTATATACAACATTCACGTTTCGTCAAGGTTTACGCTCTGCATCCAAACTTTCTCAAATTTACCCACGCTTTCTGAAGGTTTTC
>JAGDQP010068297.1:0-11038 GCA_022664845.1 Lepisma saccharinum
ATTACATTTTAGTTGGTAATTTCAGTTTTTAGTAAAACTTACCTTTGAAGATGTGGTATTTTCAATTGAATGTTGTAGGTTATATTTATTATTTTTTGTCAGAGCGTAGTAATCCGTTATCAACTTTTAAAAAGACTTTTCAATATCTTGTAAAATTTACGTAACGGAATTAATGCATCAAACTTAACAAATTACTTATTTATTAGAAATACAATAAAAGAAGAATGGTTGATTTTGTTTTATTGTGCTCTTAGTGGTAAACATCTTGAAAGAGAAACTGTAATCGCGAAAATAGAATTATGGACATTATTGAGGTTAGTGTGAAATCAAAAGATGCACTGCACAAAAAGTTGGAAGGAGAAGGTACTATTCGGGTTCACAGCGCGTGCATGCAAAACTATAACCCATCTCATCTTTCAATATCTTCTACTTTTTAAGGACCTCAGAAGCAACGTTCCATTTGAAAATAAATTGTTTCATTTGTGGAAAAGAATTTACTATTAAAACTGCATGAGAGCACAAAAATTATTTTCACATGATTGTTACTTTGGAAATGAGAGAAAATCTTATGTGACTTACGAAATGATGAGCGGGAAGAAAGGGTAAGGGGTAGGCTTCTTATTGTGAGTAATCTTGTGGTACCAGAAGTACAGTGACATGGAAACGGTTCCAAAGATTTCTTAAATATTAAACCGATTGGAGAACTCTTGGCTTGACTAAAAAAGAAACAGAGGAATTCACACTTGTATCTAGTCAAGAGGATGGCTGTCATATACAGACAAACATCTTTAAGAACATTTTAAGGACCAGATAATTGTTTCAAATGTTTGTGAAAGGAAATATGTACTCTGCTTATTGGACACGGCTCATAAAATCATGTATCAGTGCTATAACATGAAAACTGACCCTCATACTGAACGGTTAAAGATAGTATTAGATGTAGCCGACATTATATGAGAAGACAGAGGATGGCTTATGGCTGAACTATATACCCAGATTTCAATGATAGCAAGTCTGATGGGCAAAACCTCATAGTAAGTCTTCATAGAGAGTGTAACGACAAAGAAGAATGCTTCTGAATCACAGAAAGTTAACATGAAGTGCATTGTGATAAACCATGCTATAATAGCAACTGTAAGACCAAGATTATCCCTGCCATCCATGCAAACAAGTCTAGTATTAATCCTTCACCGATTACATGGATCAAAATATATATTCAATCTATTACCGTCCATTGGAGTCTGCACATCATACCATGAAGCTTATGTTTACATGACCCTTCTCATCAATGCAATACTATCAAATATTAATAGTGAAAGGTTTCACCAGCATGTGTTTGATAACACAGATGTAAATATCCGCCCACTGTATAATTTAAATACGTTCCATGTTGTGGAAAGGATCAAATGTGTTACACCTAATACAAGTATTAACGCTCAGGTAAAGGGTCAACGAATTCAGAGTGGTTCTTTCAAGGTATCAGTCTGTGTTAGTATCCAAGGAAAAGTGGTGGAAGTGGCCTTAATAAAGTGCTTGAGGACTTCAGTGAACTTAAAGAGTGTCGGTACTCTCAAGAAGTAATTCACAATATAAATATTTACCCCTTTAATTTGATGCAGCTTGTAAGATTAAACAAGTAATATGGATAGAATTGCTTCATGAACAATCTTATTAGTAACTATGAAAAGAGTGAATCAATGTGCATAATACCAGTATAATTCATAAATGTGCATCCTAGTACTATTTTCACGCCATTGTGTTTTGACAGCAGGTCAAAGTAGAAAATTCAGCTAATCATCATCATCACATTTGATCCACCTATGTTCACTTAAATTGGATTGAATTATGACCTTCAGGCATCTGTGGCTCCGAACGGAATAGGGTAGGAGAAAGGATGAACTGTGAACCCTAATAGTTCTTTCTCCTTCCAACTTTTCATGCAGTCCATCGTTTCGTTTCAAATTTACCTCAATAATTTCCGTAATTCTCTTTCCATGATTACAGTTTCTCTTTCAAGTTATATCCCACTAAGAGCAAACAATAAATCAAAAACAACCATTCTTCTTTTATTGTATTTCTAATAAATAAGTAATTTGTGAAGTTTAATGCATTCATTCCACTAAGAATTTTTTTACAAAATCTTGACAATTTCATTACAACGGTAATCGATTACCACGCTCTGTTAGAAGATAATAAATATAACATACAACATTAAGTTGACAATACAATATCATCAAAGGTAAGTTATAATAACAATTATAAATACCAACTAAATTTAATTTCCAACTAATAGAAATATGACTAACCTTATCGTAATAGATGCTTTGAGGTTTTATTTGCCTTTCATGAACAAAGAAATAACTTAAAATTCATAGTACCTTCTTTTATTTCACTACCCACATAACAATTTCGACCTGACTCTAAAGTAAAGCTTACATTGACAAGCGGAATGATGACTTGATGCACGGTTAGCAATTTAAGCCAAAAGGTTTAAACAATGTTGCATCAAGCACTCTAGTTTACAGAAATTAAGGTTGAGGTATCTTTACCAGGACAAGACAAGAAAATAAATTGTACTTCTTACAAAAATAAAAACGTTGTTCTGGATAGAAATCGAACCGAGGGCCATTGGCACACCAATCCGATGCTGTAGTCACTAGAGTACGGAATCACACGCCCGAGTTCGAATTCGAAGCATTGTTTATGCTTAGTCCATCAGATCGCAAGTAATCAGATCGTAGACACCTCCAGTAATTGGCGAAGATTAGACAACGTCGAAATAGCCCTGGCACGTGATGAAACTTCAGTGCACTGAGACCACAGTGAAAGCGCAACGAAAAAATTCATATAAATTATAAATTTGACAAGATTCCTCAAATAGTTGCTGGTTCCAACAAGCTTGAGTTAGCTTAGTTATAACTACCAAGCCACTTGTTTTTCCAACAAGTTTATTTCATTATTTTTTATTAAGTTCAACACAATATCAAGCTAAACAAGCTCGAAGGAAGTAACTGACAACCTTATTGCAAGCTGGCATGCTATCTGGGTACGTAATATATCACATAAAAAGACCGCCATCACCTATTTTACTTGCCGCTACACAGCAAAAACAGATTGCTATAAGCGTCGACAGATCATAACTGCCTAATGTGGATAGGGCACACATAGAAGGAAAGGCATTGTTCGCGCGCTGTTACGCGTCATTGATATCTCAATAGCAAATACAGTAATTGTTCAACCATATTGACATATACATCATTTTAAAGCTTATGAAATAGGCAACAACTTTTATTTCGAACAGTGTTTGATATTGTGAGTTTAAAACAAGCTACACCGTGAAAAGTGTAGAGATTGAAAGCAAAATATCCTTATTGTGCGCTTTGGATCTAAATTACGGCAAAACTACTAGCAATAGCATGATAACCATTTGTGTAGCCCGTTATCTAGGAATTATAACAAAAAAGAATCATATCGCTATGTCTATTGGTTACGGAGATATAATACAATTTCTGAAAGTCTGTAAATTTGTATTTGGGGGGGGGGGGGGGATTGGAGGGAGGCTCAAGGGGGAGAGGAGGGGACTTTTGGGAAAATGCACCTCTAGTAATGATGTAACAACTGGCCAAAATTCAGCTTTCTCCTAATTATTCCCGACATTTGCAATTTTTCCCCTTTTTTCCTGGGCAATTAGCTGGTGGGACTGGGAAGATGTGTAGCTAAACTCAGTAAAGACGTTGTGATAGGATTCGAGTCCACGTCGCCTTACAAATGGTTATTCAAAATCAGCAACAATATCCACTGCACTCGAAGGGCTGAGAAATACAAAAATTGTATACAAATATTAAAATGATGTCGTTTCTTGATCTGGAGAAAACACAAAGATTAAATTTTAATGGTAGAACAAGATTGCAACACTTATCTCTGTTGAAATTATATACGTCCAGAATACATCTACGACATATTTAAAGAAAAGGAGTATTGCTCTAAAAGGAAATGTATAAAATCGGCATAAATTAAAAAAAAATACAACTCAAAATTTGTAATTTTAACAAACATCTGATATCAGCCAAGCCAGTAATTCTGGAAATGATAGACCGTTGTCTACATTTTGAGAAATGAAGAAATTTACCACCTTTCATGTTCAGTATGTTGTGAACCAAAATTGAAATGTTTTGAGGCATCAATTCTTAATACCCATTTCAATTTTATTTTATAAAACGATCATGCATTTGCAAATTAGTTAGGAGTTCTAACTAAGTAAAAACAATGCATAAAATATACACATATTTCGGTATTAGATGGACATTAGGATCAACGTATATTCTGCACTGTACTTAAATGAGGATGCTTCTTAATTACTTATCTAAAAAGAACTTGACAGGCTATTGTTCTAAAATGCTGCTGGGTTTTGTAAGAGGATTTATACTGTTCTTTAAAAGGCTTTTAAAAGTGGTTCAAAGGTTTTCCTCTTTACAACAGTAATGAAAGCTGACAAGTTGAAAAGTAGAAAAGATCCTCCTGAGGTGAATTAACAAAAAGGGACAAAAATATGATTCAAGAAAAAGTACCACGACCAGGATATGACATCATTGCGACTGTTAAGTGCAGGAAATGGATCTTAAGATGAAGTTAATGAATCGTAAATCGATGTGCATTCGTTTCCTTGCTTGATATTAATGTGCATTAACCTCTTTTCAGCACCACACCCCACGAACGTAGAACTCTTTCTTTTTCTTCTTAGTCCATCACTTTAGACTTACTATTATACAATTTCCTTCGCTTGTTTTTGAAAAGATGAAGAGTATCTTCTTTTTTAGTTTTTGCCATCCATTATCACCCTTCTGTTATTTCTTCTTTCTTGTATAAAAGTTTGAGAGTCCGATCAATGGTCAGAAACTTCCGTCTAAGCCTGAAGTGACACGTCAGCAATTAACACCACATACAGCGAGTATTGTAAGTCTGATGTATTTTTAGAAAATTTCTATTCTCAGATAAATGGGTGTAATTCTTGTTTATTTGCGCATTCAAATTACTCTACATGAATTTTCCCTGATTTATCTACTGTCTTATGTTTTTGCTTTGTTGTGAAAAATAGGGTATTTTGATGCACTTTTTGTATATAATGTCTATCTACAAACAAATCTTAGACTATATACTGACTTATTGTGCGTAACGTTTAAAATTTGATTATGTTAAAATAACATTCAAGATGAAGAGTTGAATGTAATCAAAACAATGCACGTTGCTGTCTTTTATGAAGTTCATGGTTATTAAATTTAATCCGCTAACATTCTCATGTGGGTACGCGTGAGAAAGGAGGGTGATTGACCCCAGTACATTTTTGACTGGTAATTGTGCTATAAATTTTGAATTTATTTACGGATTTTAGGCTTCTCTGGATCTGGCAGCGATAGGGCAGGGAATGGATAGGGTATAAATTGGCCACAGCCTAAGTTTAAAATACTATCGTGGCATTTGCCTGGGTGACTGAGGAAAAGCCTGGAAACTGCCAGAACCATTTTAAAGAGTTTCATGCAGCCTCTGCATATATTTATTTGGCATTATTTCGTACCTGAGAGAAGCAAGTATTTATGTGTTCATGTATTCATTCCTGGATTTTTATTCACTCATTCATCCATATATTCAGAGGATTGATTGTTAAACACCTATGTAACGAAATAAAAAGTTTATGCGTTAAGTTAATTGTTCTTATATTTATTTAATTATTTATTTACTCAATATTTCATTCAATCACCCATATTGCCCCATTCTTTCAGCCATGTATTTATTTAATAATTGATTCCTTCATTCATGCAATTCATGAATCCTTAGTATCTAGCACCATTAATCAATGTCTAGAGTGACTCACAAACCATCTTCAATTCATTCATCTGTTAATTTGGTAATTCATGGATGGAATTGGCTATATCTGTCATATCTCGTATACCAAGAGTCGTTAAAATGATTGAAGTACGTAGGAAAGTATTAATTCATTACGTAGATTATTCATTTATATATTCGATTCAACTGAGTTAAATTTTCTGTTTCATGTATCATTACTACGTACACTGAGCGAAGAAAGTTCCTGAAATGCAAAGTAGTGAAGGTAGGCAACACACCATACACAAAATGTTGAGTTTAATCAGTTCTGGACAAGTAAGAAATATCTGTTCCGCCTTTCGTACCTTCGTGACTATACAAATGCAGTGATTGGAGGGACCTATGAAGAGAGAAACTCGCCCCTAGTTTGAATCCATGTACACGTTTTAGATCCTTCTCCAATCCTGGATATTATTGTAATCACGAGATTATTTTAACCAATCATAAATTTGAATGTCTGAAACCTATTTCATCGGAGAAAAGCATGAACTCCAAAAACAGAAAAGTAAGTAATAATGAGCATTGCACCCACTAAAGTTACAAAAATTAAAAATGCACACTGTAATAAAGAGAGAAATAACACAATGTAACTTTAAATTACGTTTATAAAAAAAACTATTCTCGTTTAAGTTTCGAACTCGAACGATAATTCAATAAGCCAAATATAAGGTAATTGTGCCAACCTCTGAAGTGTCATATGTAGTGTAATGGAATAATGCGTGGAAAATGAGAGCCTTAGACCAGTATCTGATGTCCTCGGTTCAAGTCTCTTCATATGATCACTAATTTTTTCAAACTTTCATTTTGAATAAAACAGATGAAAAATGTCAATTTCACAGAAATATTTTAAATTGCATTCCAAGGCTTGAATAACAAGACGAGCTCAATGAAATACATTACTCTGCCAATTTTAAAACTAAAAGCTATATAAGGGGTGTAATTAACGAAATCAAGCGAACATGTAAGTTAATATGACCAGCCGTTGAGTTCAAGACGGTAATTACACAAGAAAACATTTAAAACATTTTCCCATAAGATGAAAAAATATCTCTACTCTTTTCTAATTTGGGGGGTACTGATTTCGAATTTGGCAACAGAATTTATGTCGCACGTAAGTGTTTTGTGATATAACTTGTTTACTTTTTCGTATATAGATCAAAATTGCCTGTTCATATAGTCTTGATTTTATGAATATCACTTTAGATCATAACTAGTGATTTCGCCACACAACTCGAAAATCGACAGCTGATTGAAAATCCATAGAAACCATGCATAACCCACTTACACCCTCCCAATTTTAACTTTACACCCCCCAAACTGAAAATCCTGGCAATTCCCTAATCATAACACAGACTATCAAGCACAGAAATACAGTGATCAAAAATCCTACAAGAGCAAATGAAACTCAATTTGAGGTTATAAAGCAATGTTTACTTTAAAACTTTGGAAAAGGTGTTATCTCGTGTCTACACACTAAATCAAAAGAGCAAAATTCCGCTCGATCTGAGCGGGAAGAGGGAACAGTTTTAGAGTGAATTTTCATTAGAAAAAAGATAAAAAAAATACGCTTATGATAGTACATGTCAATGGGAAGGTAAACATAGTTTTAGCTGAGTTTGAATCTGTTCATTAAAGTTTTCATCTTCTGAACACGTAAACGACGCAATAAAATGAAAATTTATAAATGTACAAAAGCATTTATTTATAAGTAGCATGTATTTGCATTTATGAAATAAATGTAATATACTTATGACTGAAAAAAGGTACAAGAAATTAAAACTAGGTGAGATGTAAACCCAATACCTTCCAGTCAGCTATCCAATGCCTTAACCTCTCAGCCAGCAGGTCAAATGTATAAATAAGCAAGAGTAGTGGTATCTGTACTGACGGTGTGGCCGAGTGTTGAAGATAGTCGACTTCGGAGCGTGGTGTCTTAGATTCAAATCCCACCGTTGACTCCTAATTATCTTTTTCTGTTGGTTGAGACAGTTTTGTATACGAGCTGAAAGCCTAACGGGCGGCTAACCAGCAAAGCGAATACCATGTTTGGGAAACGAGTTTGATACTAATATTCCCCTAGGTGCTTCGCACTATATGCAACTACTGGACAGCTTCTTCTTCAGAATTTTCAAGTTATTCTATCGAAAGATCCATTTCTACATACTAGTACATGATATTTATTTCGTATTGTACCGACGTGAAAACATCGTACCCATTATCGTTGATATATAACTAATTTACGAATCCTGTGTTCAAGTATTTTCTGTTGTACTCATGGTATGCTTGTGACTACTACGACAAGCATCCTGGAATATTTCACACCTCTGTGTAGCAGTGCTTTCCGCAAGATGTCAAATCATGCATAGACTGTGTACACAAGTCATTTATCAATTAGTCGTATTGTAATGCATGCTTTTGTTTCCATCATTTTGTTGTCCTTCGGCATGTCCATTATTAAACACACTATTCTTTTATTTGTTTCTAAGTTTCACATCTTGCACAATCCCTATGTAGGTACACGTATCTAGGGCACGATTTTGCATCCTCGTTTGCACGCAGGTGTATATCACGTGTTTTCACCATTCTCATTTCCCACAATAACTACCGAGTTCCAGTACCATGCATACGCAGTGTCATTTCATCTATTATTTTTTTTAAAAAATGATACTCGACGGTGGAATTTGAACCCACGACCCGCAGTCGACTGTCTTTACCACTTTTTTATTCGAGTAAGTCAGCTATTACAATCTTATTTACACAATAAACTCTTCATGAATACTACGAGAACATAAAAAACATACTCAATATACTGCTCACACATATTGACCATAATTCAGGATTCTAATCTTTTCCGGAATTTTATTAAAGGACAATTGAAACAAAATGTACACCCTATTTCAAAAAGGATGACCGCATTGATTACTTCACTTTTTAGCTGAAAATTCTCTGGAAAGGCGTAAGCCATAGTGCTCTTACCGTCCATACAATTCATTTTATCTTATCTTATAGCTAAAAATTCTCTAAGTCCAATTCCGGGTATCCTCGGAAACAGTAAACTAAAGATGCCAGTTTCGAGCCCTACAAGGAAGGATGGATCTTCGCAATTAAAAAAATGCAGACATTTTTTCCTTCTTTTAAGTGCAACAAAACATGTTGAAATGTTATTAAGTGTAGAAAAAAAGTTATATTCATTAAAATACGTAATGATACAGTATTTCGAAACCACCCATACATATGAGCACGTGATTATTTTGTCTGTTACGTTTCCATACGTAAAAGCACATTTGCAATGAAAGTGAAGACAACATATTTAATTCTCTGATTCACAGTACGATAAACAAGAGAAAGGAGAGAAAAACAACAGCATTTGCAACGTATATAAATGTCGTTGTCTTGAACACCGAAAATTCAGTCATGTTTCTTCAGAAATAGTTCTATCAGAAAGAATTGGATAGATGTGTTCATGTTAGCTCATTGGTAGAGCGCGTGCCTTGTAGTCGTGGGTTCGAATCCGATTCTAGAAAATTAATGTTTATAATGATATATTCCTGAAAGCATGAATAATTACATAAAATAATAATAATCAGTTCTATATATATCCATACAAGCATTTCAGGACATTAGTACTTATTATGTTTAAAATATAACATCAGAGAAGTGGTGGGTGTTGACAGAACGTCAGTATGTTACATGTGAACGTTAAATCAGAATTAAGTGAATGTTGTTATATCCAAAGTCGGACCAAAGTGGCATACAGCAAATTACCTTAACCCAAGGTTCATACAAATTCACTATCCCTAAAGCTCATGATCCCCATGAACGATGAGTCACTAAGATACTAAACTGTTCTCCAGTAAAGAAGACAGAAGTTCTTTCCATGAGTCTGAAATGCTTTTCTTCTCTCTCTCTCTGGAAAATTCTATACTTTTGTCATCTGATGAAGAGAAGTTATTATTGTCTTATTAACTAATAGGAAAATACTCGACCTAAGCAGGGTTCGAACCTACGTTCGTGTAGTGTTGGTTTAGAAAACAAAGGTTTTAACCATGAGCTACTTTTACAGCTAGAGAAATGCTGCCAAGAATGTCTTATTAACACACCAGCAGATTGAGTCACGCTAAGTGGACCATTTTATACATTAGTGATTTTAGATAAGGAATACTAATTTTTTTTTTTAATTTTAGTAATAGTAAAACAAACTTACTATTTGAAAGGAATGATGCTGATTTCCATGTACGCAGTTGTCTTCGAACAGAACAATCCTGTGTCTGTATGCTTTTCCAAGATTTAAATCTGCATTGTATATTTTATACGTGTGAAAGCATATAACAATTCACTTTGTTAAAACAGCGTTTCATATTGATGAAAATTTCTTTATGAAAATTATTATTAGAATGAAATGTTAATAGCATTTCACTTCACACTTTATGCCATAAACTGAAACATACGTGATTGGGTTATTCCACAACACGTCATCCAATTTTAGAAAAAGTTGTTACATCAGCATTTTTTTTTAAAATATTTTTTTCGTATATGGGTTCCTACATACCTGAAGATATCAGAACCACTTTTGAAAGAAATATTATGCCCTTATTTCTCGCGGGGCGACTATATATCCAAAATGACGTTTTTTACTTCCGTAGACATGTACGGAAACCTGAATATCTCAAAAACCAGAAGAGCTAGAGAAAGCTTAATCAAACACCGTTGGGTAGTTCTTGAAGTGTACATTGAACATAAGGAATCACATTTTCTGAAAATTAATTTCTTTATTCCAATAATTAGGCTGAAAAATAAGTAATACATTGTGTAAAATTTGATATTTAACAAATGTCTTATGGGTGAAGGAATTGAATAAAATTCTACAACATTTTATAATGTTTAGACCTACCAACCGAGTGCATGCACGCAAAAAATCATGATCCTGAATCACACTGGGGTTCAGACATGGTCCTTTGCGAAAAATGCCGGATTTCGGGCTTAAATGTCCGAAAACCATTCGTCAATAAGACAATTCTAGAAGTCTGATATGGAATGTAATAAGTAACACAGACACCATATTCATTACTTTAAGCTCGGAGTTGTGGAGGTTTGTTCTTCATTACACAGACTTTCTCGAAAATAAATCTTCATAGCAAATACAACTACAATAAAACTT
>JAGDQP010068298.1:0-11038 GCA_022664845.1 Lepisma saccharinum
GCTAAAACTGACAGTGATGATAGAAGAAATGCAGTCCTTAGCAACAACGCAATAAGCTTAGTTCTTATCAGATCGCAAAGTAAAAGTGTCACGTCTGTAAGATATGTCCGAAAAATGACTGAATAATTCGCCTTTAACCTTCCTATTCTTCAAGGAAACAGCGACGAAAGCCATATACACTATGAGCAAAGTCTATGTCACCACTCGATACGTTTCATTGTTGAGAAGAATATTAAAGCAACTGCTGTGATATTGGTGAAACACACCGTTAAGATTTTGAGTTCACTTGGTGATCTGATAAGAACAGTTTAGAAAAAAAGAAGTAAAATTTCTGAATCAGTAAATTCAGAAGATGTAGAAAAACGATTATGCAAATAATACTAATAATACAAAGATATCAACTAGTTGAAAAAAGTTACCATCTCACGCGAGGAATGATTAAAATTAAGATAGCGAACTTCTAACGAATCCGACTTAAATTATCGATGTATACACCGGGAAATAAATAAGGCAATTTCAAATTTATGCAGCAGAGTTCTTAATATCTGAACGTAACGAAATCGAGCTTCAAATTGCAATATTTTTTTAAAAAAAATGTTAAATATTACCCAGGAGTTTACAACGTCTCAGTCTAATTATAAAATAGGGATAGACGAAACTATTTAAATTAATAAGTGTTGTATGGAAAGGGTAATGAATTGAAAACCTCAGTAATGTTCCGACTTATAATAAAGGTGATAAATCTCGTTACACGCAACATGTCACACAGGCTTGAATAATATCATGTTAACACACATAAATGAAATAATGAAATAATTGGAGATCATCAATGTACAGTTAGAAGAAATAGATCTATATTTGACCATATTTTCGCCTTGAAAGAAATATGAGAAATGGAAATTCTAATGCACAGTTCGTTGATTTTAAGAAGACATTTTTGGTTGGTGCAAATGGAAGGATTTTGAAAATGATACATAAGTATATATAAAAATATATAATATATTTATTAAAATAAGTGTAAGTCTAAAAAGAACTGCCTGAAGTGGTAACAGCTGATTTTAAAAACTGTACTGGTAAATCTAAATATCCGTAATCTGGAAGAGCTTTCTAAATAAAAAAGTAGATCACATTTGCAAAATTCATAAATGTACATCAAGGGTTGAAAAGAAAACGGTTTGGTATTTACATATTAGTCAGGAAGGACTACAATTTATTATATTGTCTTACTCTTGCCTTACTCGCTGCTCGTATTAGGAAATTGGTAATAATTGTAATTGAGCTTGAAGATTTTAGAGTCAGTAGAATGAGGTAGAGGATAGATGGTGTCCAGTTGAGCCTATCGTAGAACAGAACTATACAACAAGACTAAAAGTGTTAGGAGCAAGAAAAGAGGGTTACTAATATTACACAATGTAAGAATGATATCTCTTGAACACGAAAACTGTATCTGAGCTGGCATAAAGGACTGTGCAAGAGATGTGCGACAATATGTACAAGAAGTGAGAGTTGTACAAGGTGTACAAGTACGGTAAAATCTGTACAATAAGTGTAGAAATGAGCCACTAGTAAAATGTTGTGATATATGAAGTGTACTAAAAGTGAGTTACTGAATATGTAGGGGGAATCGTTTATCTTACTTTTTGTATAAGAAATAGAATATAAATGAAATTGGAGACAACTCATGTAAAGGTTTGAGCTCGAAATATGTGCTAATTGTAGCCAAGAAATTATCATAAGTTTTCAGGAAGATATAGTTAGTACTTACAGCAGTTAACTTCGTCACTTCCATCCAAGCACTCATCCTCGCCATCACAAACGTGAAATTCTTTAATGCAACGTCCATTGTTACACAGGAAGTTTCCAGATTGGCATCCCTGAAACTCTGTTCCGGACAAAAATTAGGTTTTATAAACAATATTGTAATTATTTTTGGACTATCGAGAAAGGTTACTAAAATATTTAAATGAAAATAATCCGTTCCAAACACATAAGATATGAATATTTTGTAGTTTTGAAGCATTTTGTGGTTCAATTCCCAACTACTCCACCCTACTCACCAAATCTTATGTCATCGGATTATTTTTTGCTTCTAAAAAAATGGAATGGAGGAAATCTTCGAATAGTTGTGAAGTGATAGGAGCAACAGAATAACCAGATGTTAACGTTATATTAGAATGTTCAAAGTAGCTTGTCAAATGATGTGCCAAGGATATTGAACTTTGAGGTAAATGTGTGGACCGCCGTATAAGAATCATGAATCTTGATCAATTCCTTCAAGAAACGACCAAGAATATTTCAGCACGTCTTACATATATCAAGATATTTAGTATGTGTATATATTTTATAAATTTCACCTTTATTATCAGTGTTTATTTCTTAAAATTCTAAATTGTATTTAGATCTACAATCATGTTTTGCTCCATTTAACAACTGAGGCTACAATACAGAATACACATATCACAGTAAGTAAGTTCAAAGATGCTCAACTTCCAGGAAAACCAACTGACAGAGAATCTAGTTAAAACACAAGTTGATTGTAAGTAAGTGCATCGTAAGTTCCTAGTGAATACATATTGATTCGGGATCAAGAAATTTATCTTCGTTGGTGGACATTAGAATAAGAGCGCCTATCTTTTATATCATACTTATTATTCATTTTTATAAACAATTTTGAAAGTAGATAAATAAATTTGATTAAATGAAGTTTCAATTACTCTATTAATGTATTTTTTGAAGTTGCATACACTGACACAAACATTAACTGAGGACTAACAGCATGCAAAACGATGTAAAACTAAAAAAGTTTATTAATTTGTTTATATATATCTGTTTCGATAAAAGATTCTATTAAGTAGCCGAAATTCACTTTTATTAGACTTCTCCAAGGCGGGGCAGTATCTAAAGATCAGCCTATTGCACATTTGAAATCTTCAGTAATATACAATAATTGGATTTCACATATTAAATTAAAAATGCTTTACTCATTTAAGAATACTTTCTTGATAACTCTTATGTGCACAGATCAAAAACATTTGCCATCCATATTTTGTAGATCTAAAATACAATACCATATTCCATATTTAGTTCGTACATACCCAACTATATATCATAAGTCAAGTTAGTCCATTTTCGTATTACACTTCATCTCGTATGTTCAATGATCTGATTGAATACCGTTATTCTCAACAATTACAATAATCTTAGCAATCTCACGATTTATTAATTGCTAAATTCACAACTTTCAAAATCCATGCAACTAATGAAAAATACGCGAACATTAACAATTGAAATTCTCAAATAACCAAGGTCTATATAACAATAGTTGCCCATTTACTTCTGTAAGATTATTCAATAATGTTCTGGACAATCTGTCAATTTTGTTACTTAGTGTCGCTAAAGCTGCAATGCAATTTATTCCGTTAAGAAAGTGTTATATGTATGTTTATCTGCTGTTAAAATATCACACCGTTGGCCACAACATAGCTTCCTTACTGCACCAGGCGAACGAGAGCAGTTTCCTTGACAACGAGGCAGAAGCATTCTCAAATTCATACCAATTACAACCAAACGTCACAAGATGTTGAAAGACATAAATTCTTTAAGCAAAGTGGTGTTTCCATAGTAAGGGTAGTCAAATTTTCAACACTTACTTGGCATTTGAACCGATTCAAACATATTAACGTGATAAAGAAGAATAGTGTTCTTGGTCTTTTAGACGAATTATAATTCTTGTTGACTTTCCGTTTCCATGGTCACTACTCTAAAGAGTAAAAGTGATACATATTTGTACAATCTATGAGAATTGCTAAACGAACTCTTGCCTACCTGGCATAAGAATATACGTACAAATTACAGTTGCCAAACGTGCGGTTTTTAGGGCAATTGTCCGGTTACAAGTTGAAACCTAATGCCTAATGTCCGGTTTTCAAAGATGTTTCGTAAAAGAGGGTTAAGTTAAAGTTTAAATATAAAGTTTAATTCGCAATTTGACACTTATTAGTCCCAAAGCGCGAATTGTCGCTTATTCTCGGGTGTGGGGAAACCATTTATGTTATTTCAGAATAATATCTTATATTTGCTTGCTTCTAAATGCTGTAGTGCATTTTCTTTGCTGCAGTAGAATTACTTTTTAAGGGTGGTTTCCATTTCTTACTACTTTGGGCGAAAATATCTACTTGCGCTTTCTCCATATACCCGTTAGGTAATTACATGGGTAATCAAAGTACAACCTGTACATACAAATGATCAGAAAGGGTTAACATTTATTTTGTAGGATTACAAAACACAAATATTTAATTTTACAATAGAAAAAAATTCATTACTTACTGCATCGATCAGGATTCTCATCACTTCCATCACTGCAATCCCAATGCCCATCACAGACAAATGTTCCAGGCTTACTTTCTCCAGAATTACATTGGAATGTCGTATCTCCAGTTCGCCGTGATGCTTGGTAAACGAAGCAACAAGTTTTTAGTTTTAAATTATAGCACATTTTGATCACACTGTCAATCATATAATAGAAACAGGATTTTCAATTTAATTGTGAATCGCCTGACGTATTTTTCAATTAATTATTATTTATAGTGTAGATGTTCCGATTCAAACATTTTTCTTTTGTTTTACGTCTTAGGCATTCTGATTTTCAATTCAAATTTTCGGGATTTAGAAAGGGATTGGCATTGGTCATTTTACTATTGTCTGCTGTGTATTTAAAGTAATTTGAAATTGTTCGTCTGCAGAAGTACAGGAGAATATTATTCGAACATAAAATCTAAATATTTACATAATATCAGCAAACAGATATATAACGTAAATGTACTGATTTACTTAAACCTATTTGCATCTGGGCATCCGGAGGATGTAGATGTGTAAAAGGCGATGTGAACAATTGCATCTGATCAAAGGACGATGCACTGCGGATGCGAAAGTTGACTAGGCAGATATTAGATACCGCAAGTTTCAGTGTGTAATATGTTGATGAAGGGATTCCAATAGCTTCTGCAATAACAATGTTCGAGTGGGAGGATATCTGTACTGTTATTCCATTTGTATGGATGGACGAAATGACTGAAAGCCGTCGGATTTTCACCATTTGCCATACCTAGAGGAACATCTGGAAATAATGTATGAGGGCATAGAGGATATTCAGGCCGAATTGCAGAAGATGTTTGACTCTCTGATAATGAAATGCTTTGAACAGTGTTTTCAGACACTTCAATGAATTTGGCACCATTGAACAGATTTCCCGGGAGATAGAAGAATGTAATAACTAAGATAACTCAACTATGTTCTTAATTATACGATATATCATTTAAAATGACTCTCCAGTAAGTTCATTATTATTATTTAAGTTTTTGTCATGCCCAATAAGAATCTGAATTAGTTTCAAAAAAGTTTAATAGACACGTTACGTCTTGTATACACAGTTCACGTGTAAAACCGTGTATTTCTCTTACAGATTTACTACACGTCGTATGCCATTTTGACGCTTAAATAGTTTTCGGAAGAGAAATTACTCTTTTGTCTCTCCTACGTATACACTCCACACTTTGTTTTATCTAAAATGTAGTAAGCAGATGCGAAACGCACCACACTCACACTTTGGGGAGGTGGATAGATTAAAAAAGTATGGTCTCAATTGAAACACATATTTTGCTAAACTTGGGCTTAAAACACGGATAGTTGGTATTTTGTTCAAGACGAGGAGACAAAACACTTTTCAAATCATTTCACCATCATTTGCTGAGCAAGTTCTCGTCCCTTGGCTTGTCCTCAATGATTGTGAGCCCATACTTGAACTGTCTCTTCCATATATGCACAGTATACCAGAATACCACCCCCCACAAAAAAAATCGGTAAAAAAACGAAAAACTCGAGGTTTTGGCACAGAAAATAAATAAAATAAGTAAGATTAACAATTTAATAGATGAAAAATGTCAGGTCATAGTTTGTTAGAAAAATAAAATATGTATCCTACCAGGTGTATGCATAAGTTTTTGCCGGATTTTGTGGTAAAGAAAACACGTAATTTTCAAGGGAAATTAATTTTGTTTTATTCAAAATATTGGTCAGAGCGCGCACTGTCTTTCACATTGAAATCACCAGTTTTAAATTGTTGAAACCATGTCTCACATGTTCTAATCGATGGAGCGTGTTCACCATGTTTCTACCAGCACACGATGACGTTCAACAGCCTTTTTCTTTTGATTAAATAAGAAAAGCAATGCGTGCCGCAAATGTTCTTTTTCAGGCACAAACTTCGACATGATCACTGAACGATAAAATAAAGACGCTAGTGTTTGGCGGACTCAACTTATGTGTGTTTGTAGTTTAATGTCAGACGAACAAAATGACGTATGTATCAAATGAATAGGCTGCGTACTTTTCTCTGGCGCCATCTCTTAGGTAAACCGGAAACTACTTATGCATACACCTGGTACATTATTATTATTTTTATACTCTAGGTAGTGAGGTAGAGCCTTCTTCGTGGCCTACTGGGTGTGACTATGGTAGAATGCTTGTCAGTGCGAACAGTTCCGGTTTCGTTTTCTGGTGGATGTTCAAAATTCCGCGAATAGTAGCCATGAAATTCAGATTAGAAGATATTACGCAACTCTGTAACCCTCTATTATATGTAATATGACCATCGGACAGGCCCTTAAGATGTTATCGTGTTCCCAGTTTATTTTCTTTATAGGCTCTGATATTGGAGTGGTTTCCGGTTTTGTCCACATGTGAGCGGTGGATCACCCGGTTACACTATTTGAGAGGAAAATAACTGATGACACCTTATCACCCTTGGGCAAATCCCATAATTCAAGATGGCGACCATGGATAACGTCACTGGTCAACTCTTTGAGCCATATGACCGAATAACGTGCAATATCTCGAAAAAACAGAGAACAGGAAATACTACTCTATTAGTTATCCATGTCAGTTCGAAATTTTCAAGATGGCAATTGTTGCAGTCATCTCGAAGGAGCATATTGCAATAGTCAACTTTAAGCAGCGTTGAAGCGGCTGCTTCAACATTATATTCACGAAGATATATTTTTGAACTTATTTTCTTCCAAGCGCACTTTCATACTTAAAAGAATGTATTTGAGATTAAATTATTTGCTGCATTTTATTGACTTTTTCAACTCTTCCGTCGTATAGTTCTGTAGCTGGTTTTACATAAAAAGTACTAAAAAGTGAGAACCATACGTCTGAAAAGTTAATTGCAGCAGGAGCATCATTTTCCTAAATATGCCGAGGTAAAATTAATATATTTAGCATTGGCGTTTATTATCATTAATAAATACGGCATTAGCTATAAATATCCATGTTGGCACTGGTTCTAGCTCATAAGTGAGAACATGCTTCATAGCTGCTGTTCGAGAGCTAGCCTGCAATCCAGTTATTCGGGAAAAATGAGGCCACTATCAATTAATATCCTGTCTGAGCCAACTGAAGTGTGTTTATTTGCTTTGAATCCAAGCACAACAAGCTTTTCGTATTGGCAAGAGAAAGCTTCATGCTCAAAAGATTGCATTTGCTTCCTTCCGATCGTTAAAGCGTAATGACAATGAAGCGTTGATGGCACCATCACTCTGTTCGCTGTGTTTACAATGTATTCTGGATCAGTCCTAGGATCCAGAGGGTCGGTTAGACCGCTTAGTCTCTGCTTTATTCCATCCCTGTCCAGAGCATGAAATGAATTTCTAACCTTCATTTCTTCATTGTGCTTGTCTTGCATTGTATCTTTACTAACTTCACACAAGAGTTGTAAGTTTTTTTCGAGTTTGACGCAAGTATGCAAACTTATTATATGCTAAGAGTTTCGGGATTAATAAGGATGACGATTCCATCTTGCGTGTGACCCAACTCATGAATGATACGTCTATGAATATATCGATCCACAAAGCATTCCGCAACCCAGGATTGTGAAGCATGACACTTCTCTTTAAAAAAAAAACGATCCTCAATAGTACAAGGATATCTTTTCATGGACCTGAGGTGCACTAGGACGTAGCGAGGGTAGTTAGTGCAGCCTGCGACGAAGTAGAGAATCAAATCGAGGATCGTATGTACATGCCAGTCACATTTTCTCTATGCCTTTACCTCTTATTATAAGAAAACTTACTTTATGAACACATCAACAAAGAGTTGACATATTATATTGCCATCCTAAAGTAATTATAAAAAAACATAACAGACATTCTGTATAATTCAATCATCCGTATGAGACAATGAGTTGAGCAGTGACGTTATGTCTGGGGCTATCTTGAACTGCGGGTTTTTGTCAAAGGATGGCATAGTGTTGGAAGCCATTTTCATCTCAAATACTCTATTTGAAAGTTAACAATGAAAATACTTAATATCAAAATTTTGGGGTTGTCTTAGATATTATCCAGTGACATAGCACAATGCGTTGAAGAGTGACATTATTGGCAAACTCATCTTGAGTTGTGGGAGTTGCCCAAGTAGGACAAAGGGTCATCAGCCATTTTCATCTTAAGTAGACTCTACTTCAAAGTTACTAACGATAAAAAATGATTAATACCAAAGTTTTAGTGTGTTATATGATAATACTCAGTCATATGCCACAATGAATTGAACAGTGACGTTATTGGCAGACTCCATCTTGAATCGTGGAAGTTGCCCGAGGGTGACAAAATGTCATCAGCCATTTTTATTTTTAATGGACTCTACATCAAAGTTACTAGCGATAAAAGATACTTAATAACAAAATTTGGGTGTGTTATATGACATTATTCAGTCATATGGTACAATGCATTGAACATTGATGGTATCGGCGGACGCCATCTTGAATTGTGGGAGTTGTCCAAGGGTGACAAGTTGTCATCAGCCATTTTCGTCTCAAATAGACCCTACTTAAAAGTTATCAACAATAAAAAACTTTATACAAAAATTTTGGGTTTGAGTAAAAAAAAAAAACATTTAGCTGCCGGACTAATGTGTATGCTTTGTGAAAATGACATTTCGGTTTCATTGGCGTATTAGGCCTGTATACCAAATACTTGTATTGTATATATCCACTGAAAATGTATTTTTTAATTTTTTTTAGAGAAAGTGCATTTCTCTTAAATAATTTGGCCACCAATTTTCAAATAATATGGAACAATGTTGCAACAGTGACACCCATTTGGAGTTTCCCGTCAAATTACACAAAATTGTCTCCTCCCGTAATCATCTGGTTCTATCTCGAAGGCTCATATTGGGTGTAAATGAAAGTAATTTCGCAGGTTCTATTTTCCTTTCCCGACTTTTCACGAACTTGAACGACGCACTACTCGGAAGGAGGTCCGGAATGTTTTCCTACTTATATCACATGGTACGTACATCCACACAAGTATTATATCTCAGCTCATTTTCAGAAGAAGAAAAAAGTGTTTCTTCCTTTTTCAACTCAGAGATTCAATTGAAATCTTCATACTTTTCTCCAAAATGAAGAAACGGATGCGAAGGAGGTCAGCTAGTCAGGTGACGTCGGCCCCGGGAGGGGGGGTTCGGCATTAGACTTGCTGGGATTTCTCTTCGGATGAGTGGTTTTCAAGCCAAAATCAAGACATAAACTGAAGGTCTTAAATCGATAGGAGAAATGCATGGATTTACAGCAGGACTATAAAGAGAAAACGCAACTTGTCTTTATAGTTTCATGAAGATAGTTCAATTACTTCATGGTCAGGGTAAAAACTTATATAAGAAGAAGATATTCCTTGGGGAGTCATTTTAAGTAATGAGTCATATTATAAAGAACATTGCGGACTTACCTTAGGCGTTACGTTCCTCTATCATCCTGATAATCCTATAGGGAGTAAATTTCCTATCATATGTTTATACAAAAAGACAAATCAAGATTTACATTTCTCAGGACTTGTCTCATCAAGACATATATAAATCTTAATGAAGGAACTGAAGAAACAAGGTAATGTACATATACAATTATATAGATGTTATAAGTAACATTATTTTTTGTGTAATTTTCCCCATAATGTCCATTTTGAAATATCTTTTTAATTAAATCTGAAATAAAACAGAAAGTATTTTTACCTTTTATTGACTTAACTTTTAATTTGCTTTAAAAAATACAGTCACACGTCAATTTTACAAGCGGTTTATTTCCTTATATCAAGCTTGATTGTTCATATGCTAAAATTCGGTTTCTCGATTTTCTTAAGTATGTTTTTCTTTTCACATTTTAATTCAAATAAACCTCAGAGCAAACTAACAAATACAACATATAAAATTGTTTATATGAAATAGGAAATGAATAAATAGGAGACCCATACGACGCATGGATCATTTGGCTCCGACACACGAATTTGAATTAGAATGATTTTATTTATTTATGATCTTTAGGTATCTCAAACTCAGTCCGAGTTACAACTATTTCGAACAGGAGGAAACTTTTTCATCATACTTACATGCATACAAACAACACACATTTTTTTTATGTATATATAAGTCTTGAGTGTGTGTTATTGATATCGCGAGATGGTATGCACGTACACGATAACCTGAAACTTTGTTTGTCTTCTATGACTTGTCCAGAGGCATGCCTATGATTCAAAGAGCCCTGACTAAGGTGCAGAGATTCTACCAGGATTTTCAGTTTGGGGGTGTAAAGCTACAACTGTTGGGGGATAAGCTACAAGCATTGTGTCTTAGCACATTTCGTACTAAGTACAGTCGACACTTTATTGATTTAACATATTGACCTTTTAATTCTACAAACCATTAACATTTACCTGTAAAAGTATGACAATATTCAGACTTTTTAAACATTGCCGAGAAGATTGCTGTACTTTGTTGTTTCTTCCTTTTCGAAGCCGATTGTCATGTTGCTTGTTAACCCTAATTCCTATCTCTATTGCTTTAGACGACACATATCTCGCGTTATACAAGTTTCTTTTAGCCCAGTAAATATGGGGTTGCGAGCTGAAATAATTTATAAAAAGCTAATTTTCTCAGGATTTGCTCTTTGTGGCCTCCCAAATGAAATCCCAAAAGTCCCCTAAAATCCCATGTT